>PVJO010009268.1:0-70413 GCA_004026905.1 Hystrix cristata
AGGGAGGAGGGGGTGAAGGGAGGGGAGGGGAATGGGAAAAAAAGAAGCTACAAGATATGTCATGTACAGGTACAAATCCCCTATGATTAATGTTGTCACTATGTACATCTAAAATGTACCATTAAAATAAATTTTTAAAAAAAGTAGACTGTCACTACTTCTGGCAACATTTGGCACCAAGTTGTCTACAGTGTGGCCAATACTGAATATTAAAAAGTTTTAGAATTTTCACTTCTCTGCTCATTGAGAACTGGTATCTCCTCTCCATTTCTGTAATTATTAGTAAAGTTAACCTTGGTTACTTTTTTGTAAACTCCCATGTTCAAATCCCTTATTTTCATCTTGAATTATTTAATCTTGGTTTATATGAATGCTCTGAAAACTGAGGAAATGAGACTGTTTTCTGTATTACTAACATTTTTCCATTTTGTCTTTTTATTCTTTAAATTGTATCATCTAATTTTCAGAAATTCTTGACTTAAGACATTCTATACTGCTTAAGGATGCATTCCCGGCCCAAAGTATGCACACGGTACAATGCATTCTCAGTTCACCACTTAAAAGAGCCTCAAAAATTTACACTATGACTGAGAAGTAAAATGAGAAGTTAGGGTATGGTGGCACACACCTGTAATCCCAACACTCTGGGAGGCTGAGGCAAGAAGACTGCAAGTTGGAGCCTAGTCTGAGCAATTTAGCATGACCCTGTCTCAAAATAAAAAAAGGACTGGGGATATAGCCCAGAGTGAAATTGCTGCTTTCAATTCCAAGTACTGGGGGGGAAATGAAAATCTATCTTGTATACAGGAAAGTATAAACACGAAGTACTGTAGAAGAAAGTAAGTTTGATTTTGGTAATACAAATCTTTTTGTCATTGAGAAATGACAAGTTTTATATTTTCTTGCAAAGCAACAACCAAACGCTTTATAGAACCCAAGAAGGAAGACATGCACAGGTGGATGAGGAGTGTTGTATTTTGTTATCGAGAATGTGGAAAAGGATTGCCTATCACAGGCCAGGGAAACTGAGGGCAACAAGTTTGTTTCTGGGCCACGTAAGCAGGGATGGGGCTGGCTTGGGCAAGGCTAAGGAGAGCCCAGCCCAACTCTAAGGACTGAAATCGCCATGTCCAGTGTACTAACTTCTGATCCATTCCCATTCTGTTAAAGCAAAGAGTGGGAGAGATTGGGAAGGCCCCTGTGTGCCTGGGGCTCTCCGGCTGTCCCTCTCAAGGGCCAGAGCAGCTCTGAGTGACAGGAGAAATGGTGGGAGGTAAGGGCACCAATGGCACCATACCTATGGTTCCACCACTTAATTAGCATTTTATCTGTTATCTGGAACTTGTGCTGGTCACTTGGGAGACTCAGGCAAAGGAGAATCCTTGGCATTCAGGCCAGTGCCCAGATTTGTCCCCTGGACTTGTCCCTCATCTCTGACCCAAGAGTCCTCTATCCCTAGCAGAGTGAGGAAGGGAATTTGCAGCAACTGGAGCCCACAGTCCTGGCTGCAGAGGGGCCAGGGACAATTTAAGAAATCAGCATGTGGTCTCTGTGATGGCAAATCATTTCATGCCCCTCCACCCTCCAATCAAGTAAGTGTCTCATCTCTCAAAGCTTCATCTGTAATGTCTGCCTAAAAATGATGATAATATTTGTTGAATTCTTACCAGGTACCAAGTACTGTACTAATCATAATTTTTACACACACACACACACACACACACACACACATATATAATTGCCATAGTCTTAGAAGGTAAGTATTATAATCTGAACTTTACAGATTAGGAAATTTAGGTTCAAGTTTCTCCAGAAAGGAAGGGGCAGAAGTAGAATTAAAACTTCAAATTTTCCACTCTGAACCATACTCAGGGTACATTTTTCTGAGGAAAAATCCTTTTGACTACCATAAATCTTCATATTTCCAATCCCACTGCCTTTGTTTTACTCCTGCTCCTAAAGCCTGCCTCCTCTGTCCCCTCTTATATGCCATGTAGACCACCGAAGAACTTGCTGTGTGTTCCTCCCATGATCCCCTGTGGCTCCCATGATCCCCTATGCTTCTCACAATCCTCTGTGCCTTCAACACTTCCTGTACACACAATTAGCAGATGGTATCCCCTAAGTACCACCTTGGGTGCACTAGTGACTAAGTCAAGATCTTCTCCTCAGCCTGACCGATGAAGAACACTTGGACCTGTGTAAGTGAGCCACGGGGCAGGCTTACGCTCAGAACCAGGCTTCGGGACTGTCTCCTAGAGAGGGCTGTCTGGGGTGCTCAATCTAAGACTCCTTCCCAATGCTGGAGCCCATTTCCGTGTGCACTGAGGTGTTCATGTGCCTATTTCCACAAAGTGAGAGTAAGCAATTTGAATGTCCTACCTTCTCAGTCTGCCCCAAGCTCCTGGGCCCTTGCCAAATGTAGACAGTCAGCAGCATCTAGGTCTCGTTCTCAGCGAATTGTGTCTTAACCCCACGAATTCACAAGACTGATATCTGGACCTTAGATCAGTGGTGGCGCACCGATGCACACATGCTGCAGCCGGGTGTTTGTATCACTGAAAGCCACCTTGGGCGGTGACAGCAAAATCAGGTTGAGGCAAGAGAAGAGTACAGAAAAAGTACATGGCCTAATAGTCTGTTGAGAGTCAGGTGAGACGTTAAGACCACTGATCAGTTAACTAGTTTGGCGTCTGCCTCCATGAATTCTGGAGGAATCTGTAGTGCTCCAAAATTGAAAATAAACTATATGATGATTCTGTCTTCTGCCTGACTCTAAAACAAAAGTGAAATAGAAAGCAGCTGCCATCAGGAGGGAAGGTAAATAAATTAACTTGATGTCTAGCAAATCCTTATACTGGGCACTGTTTCACTGCAGGGCAAATCTTAGGCTGATCTATCAACAAGCTAAGTGTATTGGGGACACTGAGGAAGAAACAAGAGTATGAAGACAGCTGTGTTGGAAGGTGCTAGTGTGCAGCCTTCAGGGGGTTACAGATGCCTCCTGTGTAAGACAATGGGGAAAAGGAATGGGAACAGGCAAGAAGAGAAGAAGGGGAAGAAAGCGACCTGCACCAAAAGATGGGGGGTGGTGTCAGCTCTCCATCCAAGCAGGGATGATAAGCAACACTCAGAAGGAGGGACACACGAGTCCCAGTGTATAAGAAACAGACAGGCCTGAAATTTCCACCTGAACTTCTCAATCTTAGACCCGGAGGGAAACAGAGGAGCATTTTTATGGTGACCAGGTAGCTCATAGTCTCCAGCTAAGTCCCCATTTCAAGGGGACTATGAAAAAATGTATGTTGTTTTGTGAACTCTTTCATGTAGTTGGTCTTGGCCTTCAAGAAAATTATAGCAGAGACCACCAAGCTGGGGTGCATTTGAGATTGTTGACAGCGTGCAGTCATTCTGTTCCTCTAATCCTTAAAAATCTGTATTACTTTGGGGTTGTGCCTAGTGGACCCCTAGTGTCCTGGGCAGCACGACAGGGAGATGGTTCACTGATGCTAGCCCAAGTCCCAAGAGGAGCTACCTAGGATGGGGAGTGGGGACAAATGAATGAACGCAGCAACTAAGTCCTTTCTTCATGTGGCATTTCACAAAATGACTTTGCTTTTTCCAAATGAGATCTCTGATGGTGACGAAGAGGACATAGTCAGAATTTCTTTAAAGTCACAAAGGGTTAGAGGAATTTCTGGGATTGGCCTCTCTCCCCTGAGGATCCTGGCCTCTGTCCACCTTGACCTGAGGGTGGGGTCTCCTGCACGGAGACCTGCCTATTCCCCACATACTGTTCCTTTCCCTTCTCAGGAAAGGGGGTCTAGCGATTCGCTGCTGCAGTTTTCTTTTCTCAGGGCCCCCTGCACAAGCTCCAGCAGAGGCCTGCTCTTGCTTCCCACATTCTCGCACGCAGTTGGAGTGAAAATGCTCACGGCGATAGGACAGTGGCTTACAAAGGACAACAATGGAACATCTGGACAAAGAACATGGATTGGTAAGAATCGTGTGACTGAAGACTTTGGCAACAGGCTCAGGGCTTTGAGCTACTCCTGGAAGGTAAAGTCATGAGTGTTGGAGCCCAGCTTCCTTCATGAGCATGGCAGGGAGAGGGGCAGGGGGCTCTAGCGGTGCCCTCAGAAAAGTAGGCTTCAGATCCAGCTTGATGCAGACCAGCCGTGCATTCCAGCTGTTGTCTTTTTTTTTTTAATTGGAATAAGAAACATCAAATATGTTGTAAGGATTTAACAATGATACTTAGTAGCATTACCTTGTGTCAGGCACTGTCCTAAACTTATATGTATTAATAATTCATGTAGTCCTCACGGTGACCTTAGGAAGCATGCATTACTACTGATACAAATTTATCAGTTGAGGAGATCGAGGCACAGAAAGGGTAACTACCTTGCTGTCAGGGTAACAGAGCTACAAGTGGGAGGCTAGGGTTCGGCTCCACAGTCAGTGGCGTTGATCACCGGACTGTGTGACAGCACTCAAATGTGAAGCAGGGAAGAGAGGAAGAGACATTAATTTTAAAACATACAATTTTCCCCACACTTTAACATCTCTGCAACCCGTTCAAAGGACTCTTAGAAACAATTAGTTATGAAATGAACTTGAGTTGGGACTGATTCCTGAATAATTATTTGAATTCCAATCCTAATTCATCTCTTTATTAAAAATAGTAGCAATTAAACTGGGTATGGTGGTGCATGTCTGAAATCCCAGCATTCCGGGAGACTGAGGCAAGACTGCAAGTTTAAGCCCAGCCTGGGCAATTTAGTGTCTTAGCAAGATCCTGTCTCAAGAAACAAAAAAGACTGGCGATGCTGCTCATTGCAAAGGCCCCGAGTTCAGTCCCAAGTATGCTAAATAAATAAATGCAATAGAAATTAAGTATTTGGTTTCTACCTACTGAAGATAGCATTAGCCAGGTGTACTTTGGACTCTAAATGCCAAATAAATACAAGTCCTTAGAGTGGCCTGGAGGGCTCTACAATGCTCTTTGATAACACACTGGCCTTACTGGCCTTCTTAACTGTTTTGGGACATATCTGAGCACGCAGATCCATCTGGTTAGGAATGTTCTTCCCTGTGGTTTACTTTTTTTCTCCCCAGCAATGAGGATCAGCCTCAGGGCCTGGTAGATGCTAGGCAAGTGTCCTACCTCTGAACTACACTCCCAGCCCTCCTGGCTTACTTCTTAACTTCCTCTGCCCTCTACACAAACCTCACCACTGTGAGGCCCTGCCTACTCACACTATTTTAATTCAAATCTTTCTCTCAAACTAGCTACCCCTTCTCTGATTTTCCTTATTTTGTGTATTATTTGTCTGGATGGGAGCTCCTTAAGGGAAGACCTCTTCCTTTTGTTATGTTTGCTTGTATGCTCTGCCACTAGATAGTCAGTAAATTGAATATGGCCAGGATATGGTGGCCCTCAACAGGGTCTCATTATGTAGCTCAGACTGGGCTCAAACTTTCAATCCTCCTGCCTCAGCCTCCCAGAGTGCTGGGATTACAGGTTTGTGCCACTGCACCCAGTTTAACAAATATTTCTTGGATGAGTAAATTATTGTGGACTCCTTGGAGGTCTAGTTTAAGGATGAGTCTCTCGAAAGGGTTAGCTCATCCACAGAATGAGGAGGCCACAGAGGGAGAGAGGCCAGGCAGAGGGAGGAGGGGCTACATTTGGGGCCTTCTCTCCTTAAAAATCCAAGAGCAGTGGCCCTCTCTCTGAAAAAGTTGTGGCAGAAACCTAATATTTGGCAGGATGCTGGAGAGCACTGAACTAATTTTGTCATTTTAAAAAAATGAAGAAAGAAAGACTGAATGCAGGCCTGAATTCTGCCTAGATTCTAGTTTTGTCGTGCTTTGCAGTACTGGTGCTCAAACCCAGGGCCTCACACATGCCAGGCATGCTCTACCACTGAGCTGCATGCCTAGGCCACAGATCCTAGCATAATACAAACAAATGAACAAAACTCCAAAAGAATTTGGGGGATAATTGGGAAATTTGAAAATGAACTGAATATTAGAGATTATCAAGGAAGTACTATTAACCCACATAAAGGTACCAGGGTTAAAGAGAACACTATTATTCTTTGGAGGTGTGTCCTGAAGTGTGTAGGGAGAAAATCACAATGTGCGCAATTTATTTTCAACCACCTTTTGAAAGCGGGTACACTCATTCATCCATATGATGACCCTTCCTCTTTAGCCCCCACTCAGGCCCCCGTCCCCCCCCCCCCCGCCCCCGCTTCGGCATCACCAGCAACTGGGCCTGTTCCTACTGACATTTAGCGGAAGGGGACTTGTGTGTGACTACAAGGATGAAACCAGGATTTGTTGTCAACATCCGGTTGTCACTTGTGTCCTGGATAGTGACATTAGTTTAAAGTGATTTTGATTCTCACAGATATAAATAAGGGGCTGTGGCAGCTCAGTACCCCTCCAGTTCACCGTGCTTGGCCAGTGCCCGGCACACGGTAAGAGCCACTCCTCTGCCTTTACTAGTGGAATAAATAACCAATTAGTTGATACAGCCCATGACCTTTGTAATTTAGCTATATGCGTCTTTGTTTTCCTCCGTTCACTCTCCCCCCCACGCCCCATTCATTCTTAAGGACTCGTCCATCTCCTGGTTCACCTGAGAGGAAATGACAAGCAAGAATTCTCAGCTTTGCTACTCAGAGAGGAAACTACATTCTCAGAAAGTGTCTCATCCAAAAGCAAAATTCTACATGGCAAAGAATCTTGAATACGTCCCATGTTTATCACTTCCCAGACCTCATCATCCTTCCGGGCAAAGTCTGGCTTTCTTCATTGAACCTGATCCCCCCACCCCTGCTGCCTTGTGGCTTGACCACCTGGTAGCCTCATTCCAAAAGCTGGCGGCCTGAGCTGGGAGATGAGAAAACCATGGAGTCCGTCAACGCCGCTGGGTGGAGCCTGCTTCAAGCCGCAGCCAGTGGAAAGTTACCTGGCTTTGTTTTTCCCTCATGGTGAAGCCCACTTTTGTAACTTGTATCTCAGGGCAAATATTAGAGATTTAAACTTTCCAAGCTGATCTGCAATCTGGCAGGATTTGAAACCCTCTCGTCTAAAGAGAATACATCCTTTATTTCTTAAAACATAAAAAAATTCAGTTTTAAAGGCAGCTGAAGGAAGGGTTGCATGATTTGGTGGAAGAAGTTTGAAAAAGATTCATCCTGTTTCTGAAATTCAGAATCCTTGCAAGAACCGTGGCTGGAAATTTAAAGAAAATCATCTGAAAGTTGACCCTTCACTTCGGCATGACTTTTTAAATAAAGGAAATACTGTCTCAGCAAAAAGGCATCGACTTTCACAGACCAGGAGAAGCTGATGAAAGTGGCCCAGATGTGCTTGGGTGAGGCCTGGTGGCGGGAGGGGTTTGTCCTGCCCTCGGAAAGAATGTCTACATGGGGAACTCTGTGGGATCTGTTTCACTTTAAAGGAGAAAAACCTGCAGTAATTTTCTGAAAAGAAATACAATTGCTGTGACCAAGAGAAGCAATAAAAGCATAAAGCAAGTCACCACAGGCAGCCTTGACACTGCTGTGCCAGTAATATAACCTTTAAAAAGATGACGTTGATGGCCATGCACTGAACAAAGCTGCAGAGTGCAGGATCGTGGAGACTTCCAAGAGGGGCCTTAGAACATTTTCCCCACCTCAGGATGAACTTTGAGCTTTTACAATTTGAATGTGCCAGCCTGAATCTCAGCCCTGTGGTTTCTAGGGGAGAGGGCACCCGATTACCTCAGATGGGCAGCAGACATGGGGAAAGGAACAGTCTCCCACAGGAAGAAAGGGAGAGGCCGCAGGACCAATGAGCAGTGGCAACATTCTGGGCTCGTTTCTTGAGATAAATTCTTGGGGAAAAACAAGAAAAAGCCATAACATACTTTGCTTTTCATTTTTACCTGAGAAGAGATAGAACAACTAAAAGAAAGTGTAGGGCAGATGACAGAACCTGCCAGTCAGGCCGTCACCTCAGAGCCTCTTCTGCTTTCGCTAGGCAGGCCTGGCCTCACTTTGGACCACGCTTATTACTAGACAGAGTAGCAAATTTTTTTCTCTGAAAGCTTAAGCAATAAAACTGCCCTATGGCCTAAAGAGGAAAAGAAACAGTCAGAGACATTAAAAAGAATACCCACTGGCTACAGTCGTGCATGTCTGTAGTCTAGATACACAGGAGACCGAGGCAGGAGGATTACTAGTTCAAAGCCAGACTGGGCAACTTAATGAGACTCCATCCCAAAATTAAAAAGTAAAAAGGGCTGGAGATGTAGCTTAGTGATAGAGAGCTCCTTGATTCAGTCCCCTGTACCCCCCCACACACACATATAAGCTGACAACAGAATGCATTTAGGCCCACAGCAGCCCCCATGGCTGTTTGTTGTTGCTTATATATTTGTCCCTACTTGCAGACTGTAAACTGTTTACCTTAATCCCTTCGCATTCCAGTGCTCAGCAGGTAAGAAGGCACTTCATAAATAACGCTCAGCGTGAACCAGTGAGTATATCATAAATACATCAGAAATGACCAGCTTAAGAAGACCATGAAATTGATGTCCAAATATTGGTCAAGAGCTCAAAGTAGGATGGGTCAAGGATATATTTCACAGGTTCAGGTGACTTTTCTGGTTCAGGGCCCTGAGGAGATGACAATGTAATAAACTGGGGTCTTCCTGTCAGGAAAGAGCTGAACACGTTTAAATTGGGCTTCTGAGAGGAAAATGTGTTCCCCAGGACAATGGCCCATGTTACCCCTCTGGCCGCCATGTCTGTCTGCTGATAGCAACACACACAGCAGAGCGGGGAACGCTGGGCATTCAGTCCTGCTTAGTGTTTGACCAAAGGTGTTGCTGACCTAGTGGACTAAGGTCATGCCCTCCCTTCTCCCACAATCAATAATTTAATGTGACTTATCAGAAACAGAAAGAACTGTTTACTTTTAAACCCTGGATCTCATAAAGGGAGAAGGGAAAGGCCTAAAAGCCACAGACGCTCGGGGCTCTCGCCCCTACACACCATCCTGCCAGCCAGGGAGGGGTCTGGGACTGAGAGAAGACAAGTGCTGACTGAGGTAAGTGCCCATCTCTGTGGGCCCTCCCAGCTCCTCTGAGTGAGGCAGGCCATTCTCCAGGGTGGCCACTGGTTCTGTGGGATGAGGGAGAGCTGTCGACTTGGGCCTTGAGCAACACCAAGTGTCGAACACATTCTTATTTGCATTTGTCTGTTGTGATTATTCACTTTCTTCAGAAAGCCTAAGGAATACTTTCTTGAAGTTTCCTCGACTTTCTTGAAGTTTCCCCTCATCCCTATGGAGTGAAAGAGTGAGGCTATAAGGGTCCAGAGACAATGTGGACCCTTTATTTCTCGCCTTGGAATAGTTGTACAGTAAGCTGCTTCCTATTTTATAGTGGCCTAATGTATTAATAACACCAGCCTTTAATCAGGATTCTACCAGAATGACTAACTGAATTAGGTTTATTGGAGTGGGAATCTTCCCCTTCCCTGTGCTTCAGGGCAGACACGTGGGCAAAATATGCTGCTTTTTTCTTATACTTCTAAAATGCCGGCATGGGAATTGTTCCTTTTGCATGTGTCTGTCCAACCCCGTCCCTCAGCAGCATTAGAAATAGCCGGCCACCTACACAAAAACGAAACTGGTCCTTAGGAATCCCCAAGCCTCAGCAATTCTCTCTTTAAAAAAAAAAAATCCACCGAGGTCCCATCCTGGCTGAGAATTTCCCTGATAATTCCCCCTTCACTCCTGGTTGGTGATAAACCTAGATAATAGATGCATGAATAAAGAACGAGAACTTTCCAAATTTCACCATTCGATAGATTAAAAAAAAAATTGCTGCTTTGTGCCTGTTGTTAAGAACATTCTATTTTAAAAGTTGCATGTGTTTTTGAAATGACAAGGCTCGGAAGTGTGTACTTTTTTGTCTCCATCTAGACTATAATAGCCTAATAGAATCAAATTGATGCATCTATCACATCTATTTTATATGACAGTAAACGTGGATTTGGAATAAAAAAGCATTGTTTTGTTTTGCTTTTTGTTGGTGTTGTTTGTTTCTTAAGAAATCTTTTTTGCTATCGATGGGTTAATTTTTCAGCAAGGTGACACCTCCTATTTCCCAATGCCCTCCTGCTTGACCTGGTGGGGCTGGCCCCTGAGTATTCTGACACCCACAACACAAAATATTATAGCAAAGACAAGCTGAGCAGTGACCTGAGAGGGAATAGGAAGCTGTGATGTTCCTGATACTTACGAGTCTCAGGGGTCTAACTGGGAGCTGTGGAGCACGGGGAATACTTAAGGGTGGTGGATCTGCTGGAAGGTCAAGTTTCGTAAGGGTTCCTGTCCTTCCATTTGGGACAGGAAAGGCAGGCATTCAAAGGGCAGCAAACCCAGTGCAGCTTATTTTTCCTCACAGGTTCAATGGGAAAGCTGCACTCAGAAGTGACCACAGCAGCTAGAAATGGCGAAAGATCCCGTCCCATGCAGAAAAGTGAGAGCACAGTGCTGAATTTTAGTTTTAATAACCATTTAGGAATGCCTTACCCTCAACTTCTCATGGGCAGCTCTTGGCAATTAAGGCACACAGAGACAGGAGATTTATGTGGATCAGATCAGAGGCCTAGAGAAGCTAAGATCTCTTGAGGCCTTTTCTAAGCTATAGAAAATTGGTGCCATTCAAACAAGTCACCCTGATTAATATCTAGCACCTTTATTTTAAGCATTGTTTCTGCCTCCACCTCTATATAGGAAATAACACACATTATTAGTTCCCAACTAGCTTATACATTTTCTTTCTTTTTCTTTTTCTTTTAAGCTGGGAATCCAACCCAGGGCCTCCTGCATGGCAGGCAAGCACTCTACCACTGAGCCCCCAGCCCCTCTTTTGGATATTAACTGATACTATTTACATTCAGTTTTTCAATATAGAAATACTGAAACATGAGATTTTTTAACCCTGTAGAATGAGAAAAGACTACGTAAGTACAAAAAAATCCAAGAGTAGATTCTGGCACTAACCACTTTGAATTTTTAAACTAGTAATGCATTAACAAATGACATCTGAAAAAAACTGAAAACATTCTGCTGGCTTAAACTGTTTGTAAAGCAATTTATGGAGTTAATCACTTTTACAATCAAAGAAGGAATCAAAGATGAATGCTATTTTAGCACTGTTTGCAAGGCAGAGAAAATAATTGACACTCATTAAACGTGTGCTATTGTTTGATGCAATAATATGATAAATGATTGTACTGCCTAATAAAGTATTTCGCTAATAATTTGCTAAGAGTTGGCCTCAGGGCCTTCTCTCAGCAGCACTAACTTTCATGCTTGTGACAAAGTATTTGGAGGGGGGAACCCAATCTCCAAATGTTAGAAAAGTGTTTTGCAAAGACGAGTTGTTATTAGGGAATCCAGAAGAAAAAATTTAATGTAATGATTTTAAAATTCTAATTATTTTTCTCATCTCAAAAGTACTGCATGAATTGCAGAAATTAATAAATGCAGAGACATAAAAGGAGAAAAATAGAAAGCAAAATCTTCTATCCGAAAACCATGGTTAACATTTGATGTTTATCCCTCCAGCATACCTGCACTTTTCACGGAAAGGGCTCATACTGTGTATATTGTTTGGTAAATGACTTCTTCACTCAGTAACAAATCTTGAATGTCTTTCCAAGTCAAAATCATTTTTCTACAACATAAATTAAATGATTATGCTGTTAAGATAAATATTCCTATCATTAGACATTAGGTTTTTTTCTTATTTTTATAAACACCACTACCCTGAACAAATTTACCAGTAAATTTTTCTACAAATTTTTACTTTTTCCTTGACATACATTTCTGAGCCAGGGAAATACAAGGGAGAGGAGTTTGGTAAGATTTATCTGTAATGCATTAAATTTTCCTCTTTTTTTCTTCTTCTTTGTTTATTTTCTTCTGTTTCTCGTATTTTGTAGATTATTCAAAACCTAAAGCAAACAAAGCCATCATGGAGCAATGGTGGATGGCCAAACATGGGTGAGACCCTGAGAAATGAAGTGAGTCCACGCCCTGACCCAGGACAGAGTTCTCTAAGCATGTTTTGGCAGGTTGCTTTTTGCTAGCCAATAGTTCACCTCTCATTGCTTCTTCTCAGCTGAGTTTAGAGATTTCTAGATTCCCATGGTAGTGGTTAGCAACATCCCTGGAGCGACCAGATGGTGACTTCTGTTCTTTGTGTGTGCTTTTCAGGCACACACAAAGCAGGATGAGGCTGGCTGACTTGTTAGGAAGAGCAGTGGGGCCAGGGAGGGACAGGAAGACAGCTCATCATGCTGAGTGTCTCTACTACCATACCCACAGTGCTGAGGGCTGAGGTAGGGTGGGGCTGCCCTGCGCGCCAGGGTTTGCACCCATTGTGTTTGAGCCAAGCCAGGCTGCCACTTGGAGAGTTCCACCTGCAGACAGCTTGCCTGAAGCTGGGCCAAGTGGCGCTTTCCCTGGCCTCACAGAAGACACCGTCTTATGAAGGTCAGCCAGGGCCATAAGGAATCCAGTTGTGGGGTGGAAGATAAGCATAGTAACACAATAAAAAAGGAAGGGGGGTGGGGGGAAGAGGCAGGCTTCGACACTCCAAGCCCTTGCAGTAGTTTTCACAGTGTGCTGATCTAGAATCTAGTTTGAAGAGGATGATTTCATGGTCTGTGTGGGAATAAGAGGCATTTTTACTGAAAAGTGCAAAAAAAAAAAATTCATTTTCAGTTGTTAAATCCAGGCCAGTTTTATGGCTAAGGCAAATCTCTGGTTAAATGTTAACATTTTAGTTACCCTGAGGGAAAAAATAACTGGCCCCCAACCTTCCCCTTTCCCAGCATTTGGAAAAAATAAAGGATTAGGTAAAATGCTTTTATTTTTTCTCATTCTCCACTGTGGGCAGGGGTTCATGTAAACAGTTGGAAATCATTGTTAATAGGAAATCCAAGTAAATTCAGAAGAGATTTACTCAGAGCTTCTTTTTTGCTAGAAAATGAGAATTATTCACTAAAAATTAACACATTTCCCCTCTCTCCACCTTTCTCCCCTCTTAGCACTCCTCATCTCCTATCTACTGCTCTAGTGGAAATGACTATTATGAATAAGGTTTAAATTTTGAGCAAGATGGGACGCCTCTATATCCAACAGATGCCACCAAGAGGAGACTACATCAAGTTGCTATATCCCCACAGAACCTAATTTTAATCAGACTGCAAAACTGATCACATTTACTCATGATGGATTGGGAAGTATATTGAGGTGAGAGTTGGGGAGGATCCATTTATCCACTGGTATTATTCCCATTTATAATGTTATCTTCTGCTATTTGTTTTCTAAAATCTATTCCCTCTTAGGATTCTTTCTCCCTCAGTTCTTTCAGAAAATTGATTCAGATTTCCAATCCATTTCCACAGAAAGTCTTTGTTCCTGTCAGTGGGGGAGCTTTGTCAGGCGGTAGGAACATACGGGCGGCGGTGGGTCTCTTAACTAACACAATCGTTCCAGAATGCAGATGCTTTCCATCTGTGAGTCCTTATCTCTCTCCATTGCTCAAGGTGCTCGACACCCGTGACTCCTCTTTCCTCCGCTCAGGTCACATACACGGAGCTGCCAAGGACCCCTGATGATGGGCAGCATCAATGGTAGAATGTGGAGGCAAAGTTATCACCTTCACAGCTAAAGACTTCCCTTAGCAGAGCTGTGGAGTGTGACAATGGTGTTTGTGTCCAAACTATCAAACGCCATTATCACACTAAATAGCTACTGCTAGGCAATCCTTCCACTCAATATAAGTCTTGGCATCTGTTTAGTGTGGGCAAGAAGGTTCATCTTATACCAGTGTTCTCTATCATATGTAACTTGGAATAAAGTCTGATATTCTTGTGGTCATAACTATATGCCTGTCTGAACCTTGCCTCTCACCTGCTGTTGTTAAATAGATAATTCTGATGATGAAGGAAAAAAAACACAAGTCAAATGCAGTTTTTCCTATTATGTATGCTCCCAACACAGCTCACTTCTCATGCCAGATGTGTGAGGATTTCTCCCCAACAAGCAAGCAATTAATTCTGCAGCAGACTCCATCTGGGAGTCCTCTAATCTAGTTCTGTTCTGACACCTTACGTGGAGATATTGTCCCATTCCACGGGGTGAAGCCTCAGTCCTCAAGACAGCGCCCATTCAGATACCAGCCCCAAGCCCCAGACTGTCTTCCCCGTGCTTCGGATCCGCTGTCTATGAATCAGGCTTCCCACATTGCCTCCTCGGGTTCAGCTCATTTGAGCAGCTCGCAGAACTCAGGGAAAGATTTACTTACATTTAACAGCTTATCCTAAAGCACATGATAAAGGCTACAATAAAGAGATGTACTGGGTGAGTTCCGGGGGATGGACGCAGAGCTTACAGACCCCTTCTGAGAGTGCCATCCTCCAGGCTTCTCCCTGTGTTCAGTTACCCGAAGCTCTCTGAATGCTGTCCTTCTGGGGTTTTTATGGAGACTTCATTGCATAGACATGACTGAAACATGTACGGCCATGCTGAAGTGTGATTGGATGGAAGAGTACAATATAATGAGTAGACTGGGCGGGAAAACCCAGCAAGGTCTATCCAGATTCTTGGTCTCTCTGTCCAGCATTCTGTCCTTGTGGGCCCGGAGCAGCACCCCCCACCATGAGGAGGTTCTAATGACAACTATCACTTGAGGTAGATCACAGTCCCAAGCCCGGAACCATGGTTCAAAATAGATAACCAAAATAGATATAAATCATATTACAGTGAAAATGAATTTTCTTATTTCCCAAAGTCGATAAAAAGATTGGAGTCTTGCAGAGCACCAGCACTAAATTAGGGACCTGGTAATCATTCAACTCATGCCTATCCCATTGAAATGAATAATTAGGAAAGTGTTAGACGTAGAAAACTAAAACTGCGTTAAATCTAGTTTATGCAAACCACAGCCTTATAGGTGCTATGTTAAGGTATGTGGATCTGCCTCTTAAAAAACAATTTAAAATAAAACCTACAATAAACTTGTCCATGACTTAATGACCTTTCAGAAATTCCAGAATGTTTGATTTCTACTGATTTTAACCAATTAGCAGGCTGATTACTGAATTTGTACGGTGATTTCTTCTTCCTTATGTTTCAGTGAATTGCCATTAGAAGATCATATATAAAGCATGTACGAGCTGCCAGAGCAAATCTGAACATTTTAAAGCCATGCAGTTTCCCGGACAGTTGACCCAGCTGGGTGGTCTGATTTGGAACATAGTCTCTCTCTGAGGGCATCGAAAGTAACAAGCAGATTCTGTGTGTGGGCTAAAGTCTCTCTCCTGTGACTTCCCCAGATAATCTAGGAAATGTTTAATCAAATTGTCAGGATTTGGATCAACCATTAGAACCAAATCTATTTAATCAATCAACATTCATTTATCAAGTAAATATGTACACACCAGCTCCCATATAGCTGGCACTGTCCAAGGCCCTAGAGATATTTTAAAATTAAATATGTCTGGCATTGTTTCCAGAGACAGACATTCACTGGCTCACATTCTGTTTTGGGATAATTCTAATGGCCCTAATTACATTATTATGGAACCCAGTGAGCAAAACTTTGCAAACTGATTCCAAGTTCCTTGCTGAAAAGCACCAGTGAGTGCAGCCCACACAGCTAGGATCTACTGCAAAGGTTTCAAAGTCAGGAGAAATTACTGTCCAGAGAAGAAAAGGGAAAGGCATTCCTGCCTGCCCTCTTTTCCTTCCACCCCTCACTTCTTCCCTTCTGGTATCAAGCGGAGAGCTAGATGCCACCACCCCCCCGAAATAATCCATACCCTAACATTCTTTCTAGTGTGTGTTTTTTAGAGAAAGCACTAATTGACAAGCACTGATTGAGGGCTTTACTATTATAAGAATCACTCCCGTGAACACTGTTTCATTTGACCTATACAACAGAGGGCAGAAATGAGAGGTTATGGTCTCCTCCCACAGAAGGCAAACCAAGACGCCAAATGTTTTCGAACCATCTGGTTATGTAACCATAACTCAACATAGTCCTCTTCGATCTAAAGTTCTGTGCTTTACCCATACCCTTCCTTGGAAAGGTTATTTCCCAAAATTTCATGCCTCGTGGCTGAGTCTATGTAGAAACTGGATTAATCATAGCACTATTTGATCGATATCGTCAGCTTCCCATCTGCTTTGCTGATGGATTCTGAGGGAAAACCCATAAATAAAAGAGGGATGAGTCATATAACAATCTCCTCTTGTGAACACTCATAACACAGAGAAAGCCTAATATCGCAAAACATTGCAATGGAAAAATAAAAGAGAAGTAACACCCACGTGGTAGTTTTGGGGTGAGGAAGGGGGTGGCCACATTGTCCAGACATGGAACAGCCATCCTACTAATCTGGCCAGCTGAGGCAGCACTGGACCATTCAGTGTTCCCAGACTTAAGGATGGGTGACCACTTGGCCTTACTCATTCTTCTTTGCTCTACTCACCCTGAGATTTTGCTCCGATGGGACTAAACTGGGAGCAAAGAGAAGAGCATTCCATATCTCTCCTACCAGCTCTGCTCGTTGTGTGGCTTATTATAATTGCTGCCTGGATTAATTTTGCATTTAGGACTGGACGTCTGTTCTTTCTGTAGATCTCTAAGGGACACACGTAGAAAGCAAGACGTCCACATCCCCACTTTAAAGACACCTTTAATACAATCCTGCTGCTCCAAATCACCAAAGACACTTCCTTTCCCAGACCAGCTTTCATCTGCTCTTTGGCCAAGGGGATGACATGGCCAATCATTTCCCATAAAGCCTTCCTGGGGGCAGTTATGGACTCCAAATGTGATTTACAAGCAGAGAGGGTCACCTGGGCCATGGAGTTAAAATCACACTGGAACTGGGAAGGCAGCAGGACACACAGGCAGCCACATTGTCTTGTTTTCTTCTGCAGGAGACAGGGCAGTCGAGCCTCCCTTTGCTTTGTCGATCACACCAGTGAAGTCCTATGCATCCTTCTATCTTGGTACGATGTGTTCCATGAACATGACATTTACCACTTAGGGGCCCATCCTACTTTTTTTCCACTCCCGGGGAGGTTTTGTGAAATCAAAGCTCAGTTACCATATGTCAATGGCTCATCCACACATTTTTTCTGACTCCTTCTTAAACCTGTAAAACTTCCCACTTCTGAGAGAAGATAATAGCGTTCTAGAGCTGGAAACCAGTTTACCTTTTGTTCTTGTGAGGACAAAAGGACAAGTATTGTAGAATTTTCTGGCTAGATCCATTTTTATGTCCTCCCTCCCTGACATCATCAGCCATTCACTGAACAGCTTGGGTTGTGTGGTTACTATGTGCCTGATATTGTATTGGGCTCTGGGATATAAAAAGGAAGGGGCTGTGTCCTTTCCCCAACTGGTCTCAATCTAGGAGTTGGATATATGCCTAATCACAGCTACGTCTCACTGTAAGAGATGCCAGCACAGAGGGAGAGGCAGGGAGCTGAGAGACTTGAATTACATCCTTCATTTCTTTCCAGATAAAGAAACTCCAAGTCTTTGATGTTATGATCTCTTTTTGCTACTTTTGAAAATATATTCCTTGTTTATTTTGGTGATTTAATTGCCAACAGGTCACAGAGGAAAGGCATTTCTTTGAGTGGCAATACTGTAATATGAAGATATACTACTTTTACTGTGCCACTCACCAGCCTAATGAGTAGCCCAGGATCTGCTGGGATTAGAGGATGGACCAGTATGCTTTTCAGTTATGTGTGTGAAGAATTTTAATTTCCCAAAGGAGTCTGGTAGGATCTGAGCTGGCTGTTCACACTGCAGGCTGGGCTGATAATAAATGTATAACACCAAGCCATTAGGCTATTTCCTCCAGAGCTGCCTCCACCAGAGTCACATAAAGCCTATTCCCTCAGGGCAGGTTCAAGGAAGCTGCTGGGTGCAAACCCATGGCAGGTTCCCTCCAGGCCTGCACAGAAGTGGAGAGCTGGGGCATCCACTTTCTTCTCTTTTATATCTAAATTTCTTTACATGCTTTCTAAAGGAAGAAGAAAGTTTCCAAAGCACAAACAAGCTCACAGAAATGTAGCTGGCCACTGGAGATTCGCAAGGGCCTGGGCAGCTTAATTTAGAAAGCAGGATCACCATATGTGCTCTGGAAAAAAATTATGTGACACAAATTCATTGTGTACTTGGAATATTTAGGCACAGTGCATAGGATGCAAAAATGAGTAAGCAGACTAGCACTGACTCATTAATTCAACAATCAATTCTGTTCTTACTAGGTGCCAGGCATTATGCGAGTCACTAGTCGCTCAGAATTCAAGATGAGGTGATCTCCCAGATCTAGCTGTTTCAAGGACGCAGGCAATGAGTAATGGCTGCTTGGTACGGTAGGATCTTTGAAGTAGGTCCATGTACCATGGGGCCTAAAGGAAGGAAATACCACTACAGCAGGTGAAAAAGGCTGAGTGAGAATTCTGGTGCTCCTGGCAGCCTTGTAGTGAAAGGCAGCATCGTGACCTTGGCAAGTAAAGCACAGAACTTTTCACTTTGATGCAGGCAGGGTGAGTCTCAAGTTTCCAAAGCTTTCCCCAGCAATTCTCTCCAGAAAACAACTGAACTATGAACCTAGAACTTACCTGGTGGGGATTTTCCCCTCCCAAAGCACAGCCAAATACCCACAGGGGAAAGAAATCACCTTTTAAATGAAAGAAGCATGTTTTTTATTTACTTTGGCAAATGACTAGGGGCAGGGGTGCGTGTCTGTTTTCACACACATTTATGAGGAGAATTACAATATCTCAAAGGAGAATCTCCAAAGAGAAATATGCTTAAAGTCTCATTCAATTGGGACCGTTCTACTTTTTTGGAACCAGAAAAAGTCAGAGCTGTGATCTCTGACTTGGGCTGTGTGTTGCCCTATGCACCCTTGAGCCTGGGGATACTTTGCTTGGGATACTGCCCCCTAGCTGTAGCCAATGCCTCTGCACATCATAATGGCAGTGGGTGAAAAGGATTTCCAGTTTGCAATCTGTTTTCTAAATTGATTGTATTAGTACTTCCCCTGGCAGCAGAATCCAGGCTTAATTTTGATAAAGTAGATTTCCATAAGCTTGTGGGAGAGCATAAAAGGAGAAGAAGAGATTGCACTATTGACTGTCTGTCAATCCATTAAATACACCAGACAAGAACCTTGTTCCACCTGGACAACAATCTCTTCTTTTCATTTTTCTGGCACATTTAGCTCTCTCACGAGCTAATTAAAGTCTTTCCCATTTCTTAGGGCTGCCTGTCGTCCTTGCAGCACATCTGGTCCTACTTCTCTGTTTGGCTTCATACTGCAGCTGGATACAATGTCAGGAATTACCTCTCCTTATTCAGGTGTGCCAGCCACCGTATTTCCATTCCCATTCACTGAGCTCTGACAACTGTGCCTGAGATTTTTCTAGCCTCTCTTATGTCCCTGCAGGAGCTTAGTATATCACAGACTGGGTCCTTTGCTCAAAAATTACAGTGAATGATATTCTGGGTTAGGCAAGACAAAGAAAGGGCAACTACATGTGTCCCAAAGTAGCACCAAATCACCACCCAAAAATGTACATTGTATATTAGGAAATTTTGAGAGAAGCAATTTTTTCTTTGATTATCTCAAGTAATTCATTCTTGGAGTGGTATTTCTTAAGCACCTGCTATGCAGACAGCACCGAGCTTGGGCACATTTTTCAAAAGGGACCAAATGGGCAGGAGGACAGGGACTACATGGACACTCCCAAGCAGTGATAAGGAAAATAAACAGACACTGGGGATTCATGAGTGACCCGAAGATTAGGCTGGTGTAGAGATAACACAGTGCTCTGCCATCATGGGGACTAGGTGCTGTTTCTGCACTTCCTGTTGCCATAACTGCCTCCAGCCTCCCCTACAGTTTCTGCTCGCCTGTAGTACTGTTTACTCATCTTTTGCTAATCCTGGGGTGTCCTGGCCTTATTCCTGGCCTCTGCAGGCTTCCCTTCATTGGTGTCTTTTCAGTTACCTTGTAGGATACCCCATGCCTTACTCTCTCTGGGTATCTGATGTTTGGATTCCCGAGCTGAGAAGGGATTGTGTCAAGTAAGATTTACATTCCCATCATGGCACAGCTTTCACTGATCCATGACACAGGCTTCAGGTCAATCTTTGGGGCAGCAGAAGACAAAGCGGGTATGTTTGAGGGAGTCACACAGGAAGCAATCTGTCAGCTTTACTCTGAACATGAGCTGCCCATTCTCCAGCTAAAGAGGCAGGGGAAGGATTCTCAGGCAAAGTCTAAAGTATGAATGACAGCTTTGAAGAGGGTGGAATTTGGATCAGCCCAAGAACTGGAAGTGAGCTGGTATGGCTGGAATGTGACAAGCAAGGAGGAGATGGAGAGAAGGAAAGGGCTGCCTTGGGTCCCTGGCATCAGGACAGAGGAGGGACACATGAGGAAGGCAGGCATAGTGGCCACTTCTACTTACTAATTGGATTATCAGGACCGGGGATGGGCAACCTACCACCAGCCGGCAAATCCAGACTGCAACCTGCCTTTGTATGAACCACCCTCTTGTAATTCCTCAATACAAAACTCCTGCCTCAGGATCTTTGTACTGGCCATTCCCTTTACCTGGACCACTTCCCTCAGATATACTCATACCATGATTCTTCATTCATGTTTCCACTCAAAGTTGTCTTTTCAGAAAAGACTTTTCCATCATCAAAGTACCCTTTGCCACCTGACATGACTTACTGATTTGTCTATTCTGTGCCCATACTAGAAGGTCAGGCACATGAGAACACGGACCCTACTGTGTCTCCAGCTCACGGAGCAGTGCCATTCACACGGTGGACTGGCAATCAACATTCATTGGATAAATCAATGACTGGTAGAGTTAACGATTTTAGGCATGTCTCTAGTGCTATGTCCCTCCTCACTGGATCATGTTACTGTTAATCAAGACTTCATTTTAGCAATACTTATTCAGTTACGGTTATGGGGTGGCTGTCTCTGCCACCCACTGAACTTGTTTCCTCCCAAACACCTCGTCTTTAATCCTCCGAACATCTGCCCTATATATCTCATCGTGCCAGATGTTGGTGTGAGATGCTGCCATCTCTCTTGTCCTGGGAGTAGACGCATTAATTCTGAGTGCACAGGAAGAACTGGGATGACCCTTTAGCCACCTGAAATGGACAATGACATTTTATGGATAGATGCACTTTTCTGGGGTGAGGGTCCAGAGCAGTCATCTAAACTGCGAGAAGGCCCTCAACTCTCAGAAGGCCGAGGAGTTCTGATTTCCGGTGACAGCAGTCCATCTGCCCAAATGTGTGACGAGTTGTCTAGTCCGGGGTGCTGAGCACACTCTGTGCTGTCTGGGACCCTGCCTGTCCAGCCTGCGCTCTTCACATCTCTTTGTACTTTTGGAAGGTGCCTCCCTTCTGCCACATCCTGAAAACTTGGGTTCAAGTTGGCAGATATAAGGAAGGCATGACCTAAGCTTGCATCATGGAGGGTGTTCAGGGAACAATAAGCGGCCCAAAGTGGCTGTGCTGAGAGCCGGCTTCCTTCCAGGCAGTGGAGTGTGTGGGGCTGAGCCTCCCGAAGGCACACGTGGACAAGCAGAGACTCTTCTGGCAGGAGCCACTGCTGGGTCCTAGCAGAAAGGCAGGAAATGGGCTTTTTGCTGTCCACAAGGCCTAGTTTACACATTCCCTCTGCCGCAGGGCTGTTCCTTGCAAGGCCCCCTGCTCATTTCTAATGAGCGGTTTATGCCACCCAACTGTGGGAGTGGAGACTCAGGGTTCCTGATGGGTCCCCTGAAGGTATCAGAAATCTCAGTTAACCAAAGAGCAGCCTTCAGAAAGGAAGCGTGGTCTGTGCCATTTCCTCAGCTTTGGAAGGCTCCTCCTGTCCAGGAGGAGAATCGTTCTAAGCAGTCATAGGCAAAGGCAGCCTCTGCTCCTCTTATTCTCAGGTGAGGAGGGAGACACCAGTGCTGCCCACCTCTTGTCTTGCCCAGGGGAGCACTGACATAGTGATCCCAGGCCTGCACTTCTGGTGACCATTAGTTATTAGAATTATTATTATCTTAAGATTTCTCAGACATTTTGGCCCTGGAGAAACTTTAGGCCCAGCCAGGTCAACTGCACAGCATCATCCGAACACTCGTGAGGCCTCGGGAGGGAAAGGGGCTGCTAGCCGGGTTTTGTCACCTGGGCGTCAACTGCCCAACCCTCTGGGCCAACACTTTTATGTGGTGGTACCGTCTGATGCATTGCAAGAGGTGGGCCGGCACCCTGGGCATCCACCTGCTAAGGGCAGTAACATCCTCCTGGTTGTTATGACCCAAAATATCTCCAGATGTTGGCAACTGTGCATGGGTGTCAGAATCATTCCCATTGAGGATCACTGCTCTGGGAGCTACACCTTGCCTGGGAGCTTCACAAGGAGCAGGAGCAATGACAGGAAGCTACGGTGTTGGCAAGACAAGTCTGGCTGAGTTGAATGACAGCCCACGTAGCAAAGTATGTTTGGTGGTTTAAGAAAGAGGCAAGAACAAGTTATGTGAAGCCCCTTCAAGTTGGGGAATCTGAAATGGGACGTGACCTAAGCTGGGCGAGGAAGGGTCATGAGGGAGGAGTAAAGGGTGGGCAGGCTCCAGTTTGGCAGGGAAGTCTTTGATTCCCAAGGAAGCTAGCAAGGAAGGGACACACCAGGCTCTCTGCCTCCTGTGGCTTTGGGTGGACCAGCTCAGGCTCACCCTGCCCCAGAGCAGAGGCCCAACCCACCTGCAGCTGCCCTCTTTCCTGTCTACAGGGAATTCCTACAGAAGGCCTACCGGGTGCTGGGTGCCCACCATATTGCAGTCTGGGCCTCTTCCTGTCTTTAGGAGACCAGTGATACAAGCAGGTAATTGCACCCAAGAGCAAGAAGGTGGACATACCAGGGGATTTGAGAACATAGACTCTGAGTTTTAAAGAAAGACTGCCTGGAAGAGGTGACAGCAAAGTGGAGACTTGGAAGCAAGGGGAGACCATTCAGATGAGAGAGGAGGGAAGAGTCCGGGCATGAGCGTCAAGGGTAGGCACTGCAGTAGGAGGCGAGGGCAAGGTGAGTGGCTGGAGCAGCTGGGCACAATCTACCAATCGAGGAGGCGCACTGACCACAGGTGCAGAACAGCAGCACCCGAGCGTACACGGGATGGAGCCGAGCCCTGCACCTGGTACCCAATCTTCTGATAGGAGAACACGCCGAACCCGCACCTGGTATCAATCTTCTAGCACAAGATCAAATGGGACCACCTGAAGCAGCTATTAAACGAGACACAAAGGGACACAGCAACCAACTTAGAGGCCACTGCCCTCCTGTTCTGGGAGCGGTCTGCTTACAGGATGTATTTTCTCTTTTCCCTTCAAAGCACCCTTTTCTCCCTGAGTGCTTCTTTTGCACTTCTCCTTTTTCTTATTTCTGCCCTCATATAAGCGGCAATCTTTCACATCCACCAATTATTTTGACCATCTCATTGATCAGGACAAACAAGAACCTGGAAAATACTGCTGGTCCCTACACCATCCAATAGCACCACTGCCTGAAGTCCCCTTCAAAGCAAACACGGCTTGTGTTCTGCTTTCAACAAGGAAGAAACAGGGAGGCAAACCAAAGAGCCCTTGGGGCCATAAGGAGGCAGGCAGAGCAGGAAGGTGGCACAGAGGATTGGTGACAAAAGAAAACTCACCTCATGGGCAATAGCTGTGGTCCCCAGCAGCAGCACCAGGGAGCGCGTTAGAAATGTAGAAATCAGAAACTTGGGGCCAGCAGTGTTGGCAGAGCCCCCGGGTTCGGAGGCAAGCTTGGAGTTAGAACCACTGGGCTACAAGCCTGGCCCGCTGTGGTTAAGATTAGTGTTCAGGGGGCGTGGCTAAAGGGGTAGTCCACCAATTACTTGGCTTTCGAAGAGAGAAACTAACGTCTCCACAGTGCTGGCTGCAGCACTGAGAGCCGAGAAAGCCCAGCGTCAGGCTGCGGCCCGGATCAGTCACGTGAGGCTCCCTGAGGGCCCAGGTGAAAGTGCAACAGGGGACACTGAGGCACAGCCGGGAATGAGCATCCCGGAGCAAAGGGAGGTGTTAACAAGACACTCTGCTTTGAATAGCTTGGGGAACTTTATTTTTAAACAGAAACTACTTACATAAATGTATCAAATGTTTTAAACAAATGATCATATGATTTAGACAAAATAGACCTTTATTTTTTTTTCCCTACCCTAATAGCCTAGAATTAGGCAGAAGTCCCTCAATATCCTTACAATTTGAGCTTCTGCTAGATATCCACTCTACCTAGTCATCATGGCTATGATATGATGACTATGGATATCTTTCAAAAGGAAAAAATTTAAAAGAACAACAAAAAGGGTAGCTTCTGTCTGGCTCAATTCTCTTTAAACAATGCTCCTCGAAGCCCTGCCCAGAGAGTTTCGCTTAGATCTCATTGGCCAGAACTGTGACACTTGCCTATTCTCCACTGCAAGGGAGCCTGGGAAATGCAGCATTTTAACTAAGCATCTTACCATTGTGTTCACTGGTTTTCTTATGAAAGAAGAAGGGGAAAATGGATATTGGGTAGAGAGAATGAATACTGGGTAAGCAGCTGCATGTCCATTTCTACATTACGGTTCTCCAGAGAAACAGAACCACTAAGAGATGTAGGGAGGGAGATGACAGATAGATAGATAGACAGACAGACAGATAAATGATAGATGGACAGATTATAAGGCATTGGCTCATATGGTTACAGAGGCTGAGTCCCATGATCTGCTGACTGCAGGCTGGAGACACAGGGAAGTAGGTGGTGTAGTTCCAAGGTCTTAGAACCAAAAGCAGAGGGTGTAGCTTCAAACATGAGTCTTCAGACCTGAGAAACTGGAGCACTGAAGGTAAAGATCATTGCCCCAGTTCTGACAGTCAGGCAGCGTAAATTCAACCTTGCTCCACCTCCTTGTTCTATTCAGGCCCTCACAGGATTGAATGAGGCCCACTCACATCCATGAGGGCCATCTGCTTTCGTAGGTCTTCCCACTCAAATGTTTGTCTCTTCCAGAAACACCCTCACAGACACACCCGCAAATAATGTTTAACTCAATACGAGAGCATCCTATAGCCCATCTAGGTTAACACAGAAAATCAACCATCACAGTTCCTAAAAGAAGAATGATTTAGGGGAATATGTGCTACAAAACAATTTAGACAAAGGGAGGAACTTTCCCAGAATGTAGTAGAGCCACAGCTTTTTCAGAATCGAGGGATGAGGCTGATCACAGTTCTCCCTTCCCACCCAGACGAGGAGGGTGGCCCAGGCTGGGCATAGCATGGGGCACCAGGGAGAAGGTTACACCTTAGAACTGTTGGTGTAGGGATGTTGGGGGTTGGTGGCAGCTGTGGCCATCTCTGGAGTTCGTTACAGTCCTGGGAGTTACATAGTTGCTGTGGGGTGACATTTGCATGAACGCTGCCTGCTCAGTCCCATGTAATCTCCAGGAGAGGATGTCCAAATGTCCCTCCCTGCCTGAGACTTGCTGAGCCCCTTGCCAAGGACCATGTGACCATATCCGTCCCCATTCAATGGTCTGTGACAATAACCCCCTTCAGAGTCCAGGGTGAATCTCCAGAGCTGCTGTTGAGGTAAGAGAGGCAAAGCTCAGACCCTGGACAGATGGCTGCCCACCACACCCGGACCCCAACATAGACTAAGAACAGGGAGTGCCTGAGAGTCCGGGAGAACAACCAGCTCCCTATACTGCCAGGGAGTGACCTCTGGATTGCCCACTCACATGCTACCCCTTGAGGACTCTTCACCGTGTGTGTTCACACACACAAACCCTGAGGTTTGCATTTTAGTTGTCTGAGGATGAATGGTGGCAATTCAATTGATGTTATTCAATAAAGATTAAAGGATAAAAATAGAACTGACTAAAGTCATTTGATAAAACATGTCAGAAGCATTCCAGAAAATCCACTGAACAAAGGTGTCTGTCTGTGCCATTCCCAGTGCCAAGACAGTAAACCTGCTGGAGGCCCTGAGGCCTAAGAGGGAGGTGGCCCGCAGGAGGCTGGTGACAGAGCAACCCTGGGAAAATGGTTCGGCAAAGGTATCCTGGTGAGTCTCTTTGGCTATCCCATCTTTTGCTTTCATATTCCTCTGGAGGGTGCTACCTGTGGAGTGGGCCACCAAGAACACCCTTCCTAGAAGATGCTGTGATAGATATGGCACCCAAGAGCCAACAGGTAGGATTTTGGTGCTGGCCTGGAAACCTCACCAAACATTTCCACATTCACCCAAGATGCACGGTCAGCACCTCCTGAACTGTTTGCTGAGCCTAAATGGCATGTTTTACATCTAAAAGAATGTAGAGATGGAGGAGGCAGATGTGCCTTATCCACCTCCCCTTCCTCATCGACATCTCTCTGTCCACCACTGTTAAGGGCTGTGCTACGCGGAACCTACGGGAAGAGATGGAGTGTCCTCCCAGGTGCCCTGCCGGCACCACAACATGTATTTCTTAAGATGCAACATTTTCACCCAAAAGGTTAACTTTCTGGGTTTGTGACCAAAGAATAGAGAGAGAATTTTGTGACAAGGGGATGTTTCAGTCCCTGGATCTCAAATCACACGAGCAACAGCTTATTGTACCCATGAGCATGGCTGGATTGGCAACAAGCACACATTCTCACTCTTAAAAAGTGATGCCTAGATTTCATCATTCCTCTCACACTTTCATAGAACTGGATATTTCAGGAAAATAGATGTGGGTGTAAGCTTCTTCCCTGGACAACTCTCCATCTAAATACTTCTTTTCCTTTTCTGGGATTCTGGACCTAGACTGCTTCTTCGATAACTCGGACACATGCTCAGACAGAGGTGTTTTGTGTGTATGGTATGGTCACTTATGCCACTGTATCTCAAGGAAAGATGAACGGAGATGGGGAAAGCACTCCTGTACATTTTGTCCATATCTACGTGCAATTTAAACATAGCAAGGGCTCCACCTGGACTGTCTCCTAGGTATGTTACATCAGCTCTCCACTCAAGCTAGTGAAGAGTCAGTCCAAATCCCCATGTCTGGGTCACACCGACCACTTCACTCAGAATGAGTGGGACCATGCGTTGGCATCTTCTGAAGCCCCCTGATACCCTAATGCCCAGTCAAGACAGAGGAAGGCAGCCTTAGTGGGTTCAAGGGGAAGGGTTCCCTGAGTCTTATCTAGAAATAGAAACCTTTAGAAGATAAGGAGAGAGCCAAGAAAAGATGTTTATAGAAAAGATAGCAAATAAAAAATAAAAATGGAAGGGATTATTTGAGTAATTCAGAGAAAAATGTCATACTTTCCTTTAAAAATTTATTCTCTAGGAAATACTGACCTAAAAATAAAAGATAATGCCTAGAACCCCTAGATATGAGGGCAAGTGGAATGTCAAAATTCAAACCCACTAGGAGAATGTTTCTAAGGAGGCAGGCCCTGCTTCCTCCAGGAAATTAAAATAAGACTTAGGGCAAAAAAAAAATTTTTTTTTTTTTTTTTGCTTGATGGGGTTTGCAGGACTCCTCAGCCACATGACATGAGTACACAGGGAACTGGGATTCCTGGAAGTAGGGCGCTGAGGGCAGGGAGCAGGAAGGTGGGGCTGAGTAGATGCATCTTGGTCCATTCCACAAGGGGTGAGGGACTGGGCAGTGCTTCTCCCACTAGCCTGTCCCTGGGAGTTGGGAGATAATTTACGGGCACAAGATCACACCTGATTCAAACCTGGAGAAGCAAGGGCTTTCATTCCTTGGTTTCCTGTGACAGATGTGGAAGCAATAGACTATTGATCCTCAAGGTCATATCAGGAGGCAACAATTAGCAAGATGTGTAAATACAGACATAAACCATGACAAAACAAGACCACCTCCTGGGAAGCCACAGGGCACCAAGTGAACCAGTTGTTGAGGGCCAAATTTTCTGTGGTCTGCCGACACTGAGGCTACCTGCAAACAGCACCTCGCCGTCTTGAAATCTACCTGCCCGACAGGCACTGCGGGGACTTTTCCACCACAAACTGCTGCACACTCCTACTTAACCAGTCACCGCCAGTCTTAGTCACCTTCCTCCTCACCAGGACGAAAGCCCCAACGCTTGCACCTAAAGGAGGACAGGTTTGAGCTCACGTCTCAGAAGTTTCAGTCCTAGCGCAGTACGCCTGCTCCCGGCTTAATGCGCCTGGTGGGAGGGCTTGGCAGGGGAAAACAGCTCCCATGATGCAACAGGAAGCAGAGAGAGATAGGCGGGGCTGGGGAGGAAGATACACCCTTCCAGGTCACGCCTTCAGGGCCCTGCCTCTTCAACCAGACCCCGCCTCCTAACAGCAAGCCTCTATAATGCCTGTAATCGCTTTCCAAAAGCTCTGCCTATGAGTGCAGGAGGCTGGGGGGTGGGTATCTGCATACAAACCCTAATGCTACCCTATAGAGCGTTGGGAAAGCTACTTCAGGAAGTTTCCAGATGCTGGAAGGAATCAGCCTAGATTGCTTTGTGTCTTGATCTTTCTCCCTCCCATCTTTGGGTATCTTCATCCCTAAATTTAGGCTCCTGTAACAAAACATCAAGGACTAGGCGGCTTATGAACAACAGAAATTTGTTTCTCACAGACCTGGTGCCCAGTAGTCCAAGATCAAGGCTGTAATAGATTTGGTGTCTGGTGAGGGTCCACTTCCTGATGACTGTGTCTTCTCAATGTACTCTTACGTGGGTGGAGAGAAGGGGCTCCTTTTTTAGAAGGGCACTGATCTCGTTGGTGAGGGCTCCACCCTGATGACCAGATCACCTCCCAGAGGCCCAACCATTGCTGTGGGGTTAGGTAGGGTCTCAACATTTGTACACGGCGGATGAACATGCTCATTCAGTCTATGCATCGAGTCTCTCTGCCTGCCCCTGACTTGCTTCTGATCGCCTAGGTGCGGTGTCAAGCTGTCCTCTCAACATGCTCGCATAGCGAGACGCTCTTCTCTCTGCCCTTCCCTCTGCTGCCCACCTGGGCAGGGCTGCGCTCTCCAGGCTCCAGCAGTTCAGCTCCTGCCTGTTACTAAGCCTCTAGCACCGTAAGGAGCTCATGAAAACAAGCCTTGTCCCTACCTTGTCGGGGTGACCCTGCTTGAAGTCTGCCCTCCTCCTGCTCTCCCTTACTCATGGGACACTCCCTTTTGTCAGGTAAATTTGCTTGATGTCACCCAAAGATGCTCTTCCTCTTGCTGAATCCCCGCTCCTGAGAGTCTCCCCCATGGCCTGCCTTCCTTATCTTCCTCACTGCTGGCATCACCTCCTTTGATGCCCTACTCAAAATTCATCTCTTTCAGAAAGATAGGAGATAAAAGAGGAGCAGGACGCTGGAATGGCTACTGATCAAAGCTGCACTTATCTAAAAACAGTGTGAGGATGATGTACCTGGGCCTGTCAGCAATTCCTGCAATGTTTTTAGGCTCTGAGGGCTTCTTGATGTTTTGAAGCAAGTTTTTGGGAGACATGCAGCAAAACTGAAAATTTCAATTGCTAAAGACTGGGGGGCTCTATAGCAAAGGGCCAAGGAAACAATCAGTATGGAATGACTTTTGAAAACTACACCCCAAAAAGGAATTATTACATAAATGCATCATACATATGATGTGATTTGTTTCTGTTTTCTTCCTTAAATATCAATGATAGTGAAAAATAGTTAATTTATAGTTGAAAGTCATTTTAGGTGATCTTTTATTGTACTGTTTCCCCCCAAAGAATAGTAAAATGATTTATAAAGTTCATTTCTCCATTATGGATGAGATACTGATATTTATAGCTATAGCATCCCCATAATCCAACCACCTTCTAAAAGCCTCATCTCTGAACACGTGAGACTTTTTGGGGGATACTTTAGATGTGAACCCTAACAGTTGGAAAATTATTCACGGTTCTAAGAATAAAAGCAGCATCTTAGAACTTTGGTTTCCACGGAATCAATTGTGGTACCATGGTGCAATTTTATGGGCAGTCAGCCAAGTTTTGAGGAAAATGTTTTCCACTAAGATTCTGAGGCCATGTGGTAGAAGGGCCGGGACAGGGAAAATGTAGCATGGTTGGTGCCCTGGTCCATGTGCTACAGATGACAATGCTTGTCTTTCCAGCTCTTGAGGAGGGGAGATATTTTCCTAAAATTCTAGAGAATGATACCGGACACTTAAATGATGATCTTTAAGAATAGTAAGGGTTGGAGGTGAGGGTGGGCTCCAAGGGAGTGGGAAACCCTTCTGTGCGCTGGGCACCCAGTATACTGTCAGGAAGGAGGGACGCCAGGTGGGGAGGCACTTGAAGGCACCACCTTTACTTGTTCTCACTTGGACATCCAACCTCAACAATCTGTATGCAAGTGGATGTGGAAGTGAAAGATGAGGACAAGGTTGTGGGTTGAATCGTCTCCCTCAAAACACCTGTGTTAAAGTCCTAACTCCCTACACTTCAGAACATGACATTATTTGGAAGGATGGTCTTTTCTCAAGTTAAAATGAGGACTTAAATTAAAGTGGGGACCTAATCCAATATGACTGGTCTTCCTATCTGATGGGGGATTTTGAACACAGACACATACAGGGAGAAATCTTGTGAGGCTAGAACGGCACTGCCACCAGCCAAGAAACTCCCAGCAGTCAGGAGAGAGGCTTGGAACAGCACCCAGCACATTTTGGAGGCAGCCAGCCATGCTCACACCTTGGCTTGGGACTTCCGGCCTCCAGAACTGGGGGACAACACATCTCTCTTGCTTAGGTGCCAACCATAGTGGTAGTTTGTTATGGTGGCACTTTGGTAATAATACAAGGACCAAAGTGAGGCCAGTAGGCGACTTAGCACTGGAAAACAGCAAGTCACTACCTTCTCTTTCCTCATAGATGTAGAGGAAGGGAAATGATGGGACAGAAGGAGACCTGGGGGTGGAATATGGCAAGAGAACTGCTTCTGATACTTCTGGACCCTAAAATGGAAGCTGACAGACTGGCTTTCTTGAGGATATGAGATCAAAAACGTGTGATATTTGGAGAAAGTCTCTGAAAAACGTTCTCTCTGGGATCACTGGGCTTCTCATGAAAAACAGAATTTACACAGTGGTGTAAACAGAATGTACACAATTGGTGCTTGTGAATATTTGCTTAGACCATTGTACGGTTGAAGGCAGGGCTCGTGTGATTGTATAGATGCAACTGGTTTCCATCTTGCTTTCCAGCTTTTACAAGAAGCAGGCTCAAAACAGTAAGAAGGAAGAAACTGTACTCTGTACTAAGAGATAGAAAAGTATTTGTGCCTCTCTGATTGAAAAAAAAAAAAGTTAAGCCCAAGTGGCATCCACAGATCCAAATGGGGGACAAACACAGCTCTGTTTCCTCTGGTGTGTGTGTCCAGCAGCACAGAATGTTCACAGAGAAAACAGGCTGGAACCAGGTAGCTGGCAAGCTCCTTCCATCCACATTCAGTTGAACGCAGGCCCAACACACACACAAAACAGGATGTATATTTAGAAAAGAGAACACTTTATAATTAGAAGATAATTATTACTTTTTTGCCGTTCTTTTAAATACGATTCTCTTGAAACCTTTCACTATTATGAGGCTTGTCAGAAGCATGGCTGGGAAATGCTGGTACAATAAAATAACATGAAATATTAGTGTAAGCTGGCTATTTCCACACCCAGTAATAGACCTCTCCAGAACATGCTGCCCACTGGCATGAAGTCGTCGCCTCCCTGCCATTCTCATTAGTAATAGCCTGCTGTTGTAAATACAGGCCCATTTTCACGAAGCTTGCATTTGTTTTTGCAATCTGCCCATCACAGAGCTCTGCTGTCAAGCCCTTTGGGAAATGGAGACAAATATGTATGTGACCACCCTGCAGGCATCAGGAGGGTACACGACCCCCAGCTAGAACCACTGAGCCACCCTAGCTCAGTGGCTGGTTTGAGCATTCACCGTATTGATAGTTGTCCTAACACTGCACACTTAGGGAGAACAATTGGAGAACTAACAGAAACTGGATGTGTTGAAAATTGAGCTAAAATGAGGGAGGACAGTCCTGTGAGGTCATAACCACAACTTTGGTATAGAAAAGCCCGCTCCGTGCTCACCCCGTCATTTGACTGTGCAAGAAAACCAGTAGTTTGTCTCAGAACAGAATGGGTAACTGGACAGATGGTCACAGAGGCACACCAAAGCCATCCTTGAGAGCCCTGGCTGCAACAAATCCCACTGCAGGTGCCCCTGCAGTCTCTGGCCCTCCAAATGTTTGTAAACAGGTGAAATCATGGGACGATAGACAACACAGGCACTTTGGGAAAACTCTAAGCATCTATGAGAGGAGGCAGAAATAGCTCCATCCAAGAGAGGCACGGCGTGGACTGACCACAAAGAACAGAATACTTTCCCCGCAACTATCTCTCCAGGTCAAGCTTCAAAGCCAGCTAGAGAGGAAGAAGGGTCCAGATGACACTGACTTTTCATTTTCTGTACTTTTTTATCTCTTGGGTTGATATAAGTACACATTATTACCAAAGAAAGTAGCCTGCTCTGGTTTTACCCACTCCGACATACAGATAGGTAGGGAGAGAGAGAGATACATCGATAGATAGATAATAGATAGATGATAGGTGATAGAAGATATAGCTAGATAGATGATAGGTAGGTAGATAGACAGATAATAGGTTGATAAAAGATAGATGATGGATCCAATCAAACCATACTTTTTCTCTATTGTGGAACTTTCTACAACTCTACTGTTAAATACACATGTAGGTTCTCTATGGACAAAGCAAGCTACCAGCTACCTCCTAAAGAAACAAGTAGTTTATAAGCTGTAAAGCAAGGAATCACGTCAGAAGAGAGTCTAGAAATGGCGAATTTTCTGAAAAAGATGAGATGTGACTGACAAGCGTTTTCTCCTTCGCATCCCTTTGCAAAACAAAAATCTTATTTATGTTCCCCCTTTTTGAAAATCAAAATCCCATGCTTGAGAACAGTATTTTAAAACTAAAGAAGCCAAGAGTCTCCTGTGGAAAGCTACCTGTCTCCTCTGAGAGAGGTTGCACACACATCGTCCTGCATAGTTTTTGCTTTTTCCAGAATTTCCCACAGAGATCTTCAAGGAAGGAGGCTCGGCATGTGAGGAAACTCGTGTGGAGTAGAGGAGGCAGGATTCCTGCAAGCTGGGCACCCCATCCCTGGTGCCTCCCACTGAGGCCCAGCCTAGGTTTAGGGAGACCATGTTAGGGGAGCAAAGCAGAAAGTAATAGAGCCCAAGGGAAAATAGATGCAAATATTTTGTGCTCCAGTAAGCGTATTAGGAAATTACTAAATCCTGGGGGAATAAGAAATATGGCACATATTTCAAAGAACTGTTGTCTATGGTGACATATGCATCTTACACTTTTTGTTTAAATATGAATTTAATGAAACAGAAAATTGTAAGTGACTGCGTGAAGAATGGTGGGAAGTGGCCATACAATTTAGAAGCCTCTTCTAGCAACAGCAGCATACACCACACTCGTGCAAACCTTGGATTGATGACCTGTGTTCACATCGAAGCTGGACAGGTCTAGCGCCCCAAACTGAGGAGAGGGGCAGGAATTCGGGCTGTTGACAGACCCTGCTCAGCACCACGTCCTTGACAACAACCACGCGCAACTACACAGACAGACACAAGATGTCGTGAACACAAAGGTGAGGGCTCTGTCTGAGACTGACATCTAATGCAGTCTCTCTACAGGTCTGGCCACAAATCCCATTCTGAGATCATTTCATTAGGTGGCAGGTGATGAGGACAGAAGCATCTTGGGGCTCAGGTGGCCGGGAAAGGATCCCCACACACTCCCTGTGGGCTGTGTGCCTCTCCCTTCTGTGTGTTTGCAGATTTCCACCCACACACCTGTGTGCTGCTTGCTGGTAGCTGCTAGCTTTTCTTTTCTGCTGGGGGCCCAGCCTCTGGCTTCGTCACTGTTAAAGAGTTTGTCTGAACTTTGCTTTTCCCGAGGCTTGGCTTCTTTGGTTTCTGGTTGTTTTGAAGGGTTTTCAGCCCCAGCATTTTACAGTACTTGTTACACTGATGTAGTGCTTTAAACTGATCAATGAAGGTCATGGAACAGTTGCCTTTAAATCCTTTGTACCTGTAAGTTTGGGGGAAAGAAAAACATTTTTTAAAACAGGATATTTCACTAGTTTAAAAAGAAACTGCACTTGTTCCACTTTGGGGCAAGAATAGTCATGTGGTTATCACAGCTGTCAATGAAAGAGAGAGAAAACGAAGATTGTGGAATTCGGCGGAGATAAAAGTCCATCAGCATGTTCTGTAGAGATCTTTGATTAGACCAGGGGCCCTGGTTGCAATATACCATCACGTTATTGCTCTACTTCTCTTAGCCATCATGACTAGTGCTGCATTGTTTTGATAAACTTAGATTTCTTAGTGACCTGAAAGTCACTCTGTCCCACCCAGAGATTCTGAATAAAGAATTCTAGAACTTTAGGACTGGAAGAAGTCATTCAGTGTAGATGCTTCAATTTATAATTAAAGGAATTTAGGTGGCGAGGTCATGGGACCAGCCTAAGAAAACAAAGCAAGGTAATACAAGGTGAGAAGGCAGCCTCGTGAGTCTTCCTCCTGCAGCTCTTTCCTGTAACATGTTGCCTTGTCCCCAGAAGAAGAATCTAAGCATTTGTCTCCAGCTGGTGTAGGAAGGACCATGCTGACCCTTGCCTGTTCCTTTGGGTTGGGACATTTGATGCTCAAGCTATGAGTGACTGTGCTTTCCCATCCCAATCATGGTGAGTTAGCGTGCTCCTTGAATGGACCAGTGCCAAGGTCCCCGCATCCCCCACTTCACCTGCAGCTGAACAAGATCCATCAAGGAAGCTAGTTGAAAAGTCAGGCATTCTGGATTCTGGGCTGAGTTTCTAAGCATACCAGACTATTGTTACTTGTTTTGTAGCTGGAAAAATGCCCTGCAGGTCTTTCTGGCAGCAGTCAGAAAATCCCCAAATTCCATTGCCCTGCCCTCAGTCACACTCCATCCAGGACTTGGCTGGGCCAGGGTGAATGTACGTGCCAGCCTTGTCCTCCCTCGTGTGTGGCGTCATCTTGAGATGCCCCCATGCTCCTCCTTCTCACCAGAGGTGAGCTCCTTTGATTGCCAAAGGGATTTGTCCTTAACATGCACTGTGCCCCACAAATAAGCGCTGGGAAGCAGTACATTTACACACCTGCACCATCCACCTTGCCCTCCTCATCTACTCATTCTGCCACCAGAGCAACCTCTGCAAAACATAACTCATGTCGCCCCCGGCTTAAAATTCTACTGCTGTGAAGATACAGATAGGGTTGCGGATGCAGCTCACATATAGAGTGCTTGCCTAGCACACATGAGGCTTTGGGTTTGGGCCCTGGCATTAAAAAACAAAACAAAGCAAAGACAGGACAAAATGTCTTACCCTCCCAGTGATCCTGCCAGCTGGCCACATCTCCCAACCCCTGACCTCGCCTCATTCCTCAAAAGAGGCCAAGCTCGCTCCTTTCCAGAGTCTGTGCCCAGATGGTCTCTTGCATGCAGGATTCCCGCCTCCTACCTGTCCTTCAGTCTCACTGCCTTCGGCCCTCGTCGAAGTCACATCCCTCAGGTAGACTCTCTGGATGTGCACCTCTTCCCCACAGCACACTCACACAAGCAGTCTGACATTGTGCACGGGGAGCTGGGGGTGTCTGTACCTCCGCATGCTGCAGGGGCCACCACTCTTTCCTCAGCACGTGCCCCAGACATCTAACTGTGAAACCCAATACACGGAGGAGGATTTAAAATAAGCCCAAGGTGTCTTCAATTTTTGTGATTGTTCAAAGCGTGCTTTCAGTGTTCTCTTCTTTGACCCACGTCAGTGCTGTCTTTGGAAATTCAGACACACAAGAAGAAGAGACCTCAGCTTTCCTCCCTCCTTCCTTACAGAGTACCTAGCCAAGCACTGTAGGCCACAGGTACAGCAGAGAACCAGCAGGATGTCGACCCCACGGTGACCCCATGGCACTTGCTGTCTAGGGGAGAAGACACATGTCAGATCATTACAGTGACCCACGATGCTGATGAAGCACTACTGTGAGCTTAGTGAGCCTGGACACTAAGCCTCTCTAAGCTGCTGTTGGTTTTCTCCTCTTCAAAATGGGAAGGATGATAATATCTACCTGATGGTGTTTGTAAAAGGATGACCTGAGAAAATGGGGATAAACCGCCTGGCTCAGTATGTGACACATAGCGAAGAGGCAATCGATATTAGCCATGTTATTTTTATCATTACTGGTTTATAGTGGGTGTAACTGATGGTGTCTCCCTGTGGAAGGAATATTGAAGCTGAGACTAGAGGATGAGGGATTTTCCAAGTAGCAGAGAGGGTTGGAGCATGCCTGGCATATGGAGCCATGGAAAATTTGCAAGGCTCAATGAGAAAAAAAGATGAATTCCTTGTTCAAAAATCAAGAATTTCAAGACAAAACAGCAGAGCATTAAACCAAACACAGGGTCCATCTGAATGTGGAGCTCCATGCCAGTGCATGGACCGCATACCCTGAGACTAGCCCTGCTGGGCATGACAGAGTTCAGGCCACTTCTACTAATAGGACTGGCATAAATTGGCAAAAAGAAGTCTGCAATATTGGCATGATGCCGATACTATTAGCTAAGGCGACTCAAGAAATCAGGACTCCTTCATTTTCAGGCTGAAACCATAAACGTCAGCCTGCCTGGAATGAATGGGGACTGGGACTGTGCTCTTTTCCCTGTGTGACCCAGGCTGGGTATTAATCTCTTGGGGCATGAAAGCTTTCTGTTCTGAGTTTACAGCATCCGCCTGCCGTTCCATCATGACATGCTTCCTGCAAATCCAGCTTGCCCTCTTCTCCGCCCTGTGATGGAGCAGCTGTGCCCCTGGGACCACACAGTCCACTTCTTTGTGAAAAGTGACCCGCATTGTAAAAGCCAAGCTCATTTGTTGGAGGAAAAGTCAACCAAAGAAATGAACTGAATCTAGCAAGCTAGAGAAAATTCCACTGCTAAGCATGTCATTTTTATATCTCTATCTTCCTCTGCAGGTGACCCCAGAAAAAATCAGAATGCCAGCCTATCTGTGTCTGCTTCATGCCTGAGCATTCTGTGAGGGAACACAAAGTCAGTTGCACTTGAATTTGTCAGATGTAGTGGAAAACCTCATCCCTGTTGCTTAGGGGAGGCCTCCCTTGCCTCACACCAATTCTTGAGCATCTCAGATAAACTGGGAATGTCACAGACAGAGGCAGCTTCCCAGTTTAAATGCATGGGAAAGAACTCCTGGTCATCTATGTCAAGACTGCCATGAGGCTTTTTAAACCTTTAGACAACATATCATCTTGCAGAGAAAAATAACTCATGCTGTGATCTCATTTGAGAACAGAAAGGCTGTTGCTACGCTCTTAAGCATTGCCTTGCAGCTAAGTGTTAATGCTGTGTATCAAGCAAGTCCTTATCTAATGGTTCCTGCCTCTGGAATGGAAAGGGCAGATTTGCTTATAGGAGCATGACTTCTGGCTACCCCTGGGAACCTAGAATTCTTCCAGGAATCTGGCAGCTTCCTTTCATTCACGTGTCCTTTTTCTTAGATCCTTGTAGAAAACCAGAGGCAGTCAGCAGAGGTGTGAGGAGGGTTGACTCGGATGTCTGAACATGGATATGGAGAGGCCCTATAGCGAAGGCAGCCTTGCACAATCTGGGAGGGCTCGTCTTACCCCAGCCCTGCTGCAAGCCTCAGCTGGAGTACAGGCTCTCCAGGGCCCTTCTGCAACATGAGAGGGAATCTCTCCAACCTCTTCCTTGCATCTCCCTGGAGACTAGAGCCACTTCTGGGAACTAAGGCCATATGTGCACATCTTCTTTCTACAGGCTGTGATCTCTCCCAGGACACTCTTCTGTGCCCAAATTTTCTGTCTAGGGAAGGGTTTTCCTCAAATAACAAACAAATAGATACCAGTTCCTTCCACAGAGCAACCTAATCTGGATCCAGGGGAATTCGTACTGCACAATTCTAAACTTCCCCTCTCTCTAGTAGTCCTTTTTCTGTTGCTGTAACAAAATGCCTGAGGCTGGATACTTCATAAAGAAGATCCAAACAGCATGGTATCAGCATCCAGGCGAGGGCCCTCTGGCTGCTTACAACAGAGTAAAGCCCAGTGGAAAAGGAGACATTATAGTGCAGAAGGGGCTGAGAGTGTGGGTTGGCCTCATTTTATAACAACTTGCTCTCATGAGAACTCACTCATTCTAGAACAGCATTAATCCGTTCCCAGGGCCACACTCCAGACCTAATTACCTCCCATTACATTCCACCTCTTAAGGGGTCCATGACCCCAAAACCATCACGATGGGGACCAAACATGTAGCTCCTGAGCCTCTGGGAACACAATCAAACCATATCCAAAAACAGCATCCCCCATCAAATGTTGGATCCCCGGTTTCACCTTTCAGGCAATATTGAACTTCCCTCCCACCGCACCTGAAATGCAGACTTTTTCTTTCTTTCTATTTTTTTCTACCCAGCATCTACAGAATTAAGCATCTTTCACTTTTCTTAATTTGGTCTCTGTCTGAGCCAAGATGTTTGGTCTCCGCTTTGACCTACTATTCTCTCAAACTGGCAGTGATTACCATGGCCTTTGGCCTTGCCTGGGAAGAAAAATAGAGCATCATCATTATGTTTCTAGACCAGTTAACCCCAGATTCATTCAAAGGACATGAGTCCAATTTCACCAAACTCTTATTTATGCGACCAATGGGAAATACAGTTATCCTGCTGTGTGACCCACTGTGCCTGCAATGCATGCTATCTGCTGCCCTCAGGATTGGAGGTGACCACAAAACTGGGCTCTCACGACATCTCTGCTACATGATCATCATCACAGAAACTTGTCACTGTTTTTCTTGTCGGATAAATGTACGAGGTTGGGTAGATGTACAGGGTACCCCCCAAAAGGTATATCCCTCTCAAAATCTCAGAGTGTGCTCTTATTTAGAAATAATGTCACTGCAGATATAATTACTTAGGATGAGCTCATACTGGAGTGGCACGGGCTCTCAGCCCAATATTACTGGTGTTTGTATAAGAAGAGCGAAGACACAGGCACACAAGGAGAATATCATGTGACGTGTGAGGCGAAGATTGAAGTAACGTATCCATAAGCCAGGGAACAGCAAGGATTGCAGACAACCACTAAGGCCTGGAACGGACTCTCCCACAAACCTTCCGGAAGGAACCAACCCTGCCAGTTCTTCGGTTTCAGATTTTAGCCTCCACAACAAGAGATGATAAATTCCTATTATTTTAAGCCCCTAAATTTGTGATAATTTTTATGGCAGCCCTGAGAATTTAATACAATAGAATAAAGAATTTTGTATTTGAGACTTTTTCTGTATATTTCCATTTTTAGAAGCCTTAGCTCTGCTGAGTTTCACTGAATGGATCTTTTTATCTTTAACCTTCCATTAGCATAATTTTCTAGCCCACCACTTTATGTAGAGCCAACCCTCTCACTGTCACCAGACGCGAAACACTCAATGTATTCTACTGAACATCACTCAATGAAATCCTTTCTCGAATATCTTTCTTCCTGGATGTGAGTGGTGCGTATGAATTGCCTAGAGATCTTGCTAAAATTCAGATCTGCACTCAGTAGATCCAGGTTGGAGTCTGAAGTTCTCCATTTCTAACACAGTCTGAGTGACCTGGGGGACCCACCTTGAGTAGCAAGTACATAAACTACTCAACATATCCTCATTTGACTTTGGAAAAGTCTTTATATTTAAATTAAGACACAAGAAAAACTTGTTTTCGAGGCCGGTGTCAAACAACATGATAAAATCCTACTGTGGCATTCTACTTAGGGAGAAGCTAAAAAGGTATCTTTCCACCATCATGCCTTCATTCAGCAAAGATTTGACACTCACTGTGTGTTAGGAACTGTGGGCGTTCAATTTCTTACTTTAAAATGATTCCTCTCATCTTGATAAGAGAAGGCACAGACTCTCATACTCACCAATGTCACCATCTGACAGCATGGCCAGCCCTCACTCAGCCTGCTTGCTCCCAACTTCCCTGGGCAAGTGACTGCCCCCAAAAGCACCCGGGGAGAGGGTGGGTAGGGCAGAGCTGCAAAATGTCCAGTTCTGGCTGTGTTGAAGAGACCAGGTTTCTTGGAGAGCTTAATAAAGACCTCGCTTGAAGAAATCTAGGTGAGGCAAGAAAAACCTAGAAAGAAATTTGCCCACACATTGGTAAGCCTTTTAGAAGCAAGCCAGAGCTACTTAAAACAGTTTTAGTTTGATGTACTTTGTGAAGAAAATTTTCATTTATGGGGAATGATTACAAGGGCAAGGAATTCAGTTTGAGACTATAGATTAGGAGCTGAAAGATAGCCCTTCTTTGAGGGGTGTGTGTGTACACATGTGCACTATTATTTGGATCTGAAATGTCTCCAAAAGGCCCATGTGTTCAAGGCTTGGTCTACAGCTCATGGCACTCTAGGAAAGGGGTGAAAGAGGTAGGCCCTTTAAGAAGGGTGAAAGAGAACAGGCCCCTTTAAGAGATGGGGCCTGTTGGGAAGAAGTTAGGTCACTGAGGGTGTGCCTACCTCTTCCTGTCTCTCTTGGCTTCATGGCTGCCATAAGGTGAGCATTTTCCTCTACTGTATGCTTCTCTACTGTGTGCTTCTCCTCTACTCAGGCACAATGTACTGCTTCCTGCCACAGGCCCAAAAGCAACAAGGCCATCCAGCCATGCACTGAAGCCTCCAAAGCTCTGAGTCAAAAAAGCTTTTCCTCCTTTTCAGTTGATTATCTCAGTTATTTTGTTACAGCAACAGAAAGCTAACATGGTGTGTGTACATGTATAAGTAAAATAAAGCCAGGACTGGATTTTTGCATTGTGACTGTCACTTACATGTAAAACGAGAGGCATAGGAGCCTCCCCCTCTGAAAACATTTGGTAATTCCTGAAATTCCATCAATGCCTTTCATTTCTTCATGTTTATTGACTCATTCCTGCACTCAATGAGCACTAGCTCTATGCCAGATCCTATGGGAAACTAGAAGGGACCACTGTGGGACAGGGTTCTTTTCCAGAGGCAGCTGTGTTGCAGGGAAAACAGATGTATCGACTAGCACTGAGAGGATTTTGCAGTACAGTAAAGTGGAATCTCAGAAGGTGCAGCTTCTCACATCACCTCGTGGTGGAAAGACAGCACGGGGTTCATCTGGTAGAGGGGTGACACAAGCACAGTTCAGAGGTGCGTTCTGATCAAGAGATGTGGTCAGAGGACACTTGTGTAGTGCCTTCTGCTTCATAGCCATTTTTCTCTGCAAATCACCACTTCCTAAAATATGTTTCAAGGAGCAAGAGTCCTATAAGATGCTTTGCAAAAAATAGTTTGTGGTTTAAATTCTGTGAGAAATGCTATATTATGTCTCTCCCTGCCTCTCATCAGTTTTTCAAAAACCTATGAAATCTCACCCTAAGAACCCTCCCAAATTATTTAACACAGGGTTTCCCAAAATTATTTGACAATGGAAATCTTATTTTCATGGTCATTGAGAAAAATGTTTCTGTAAAATCACTGAGCATTTCAGGGTGTTTTCTAGAGAAGCTGTGTTCTGAGGTGTCTACAGGGTGACCTTCTGGTTGCACAAGTGACTTGTACTAAACAGTCTGAAAACTCCAGGGGCACAGCCACCCCCTCCCCCGGCCCTATGGCAGTGGCCCCTCTTGGTCAGCCCTTGCTTCCTGCACCCAGAGTGTAAGTCAGATCACAGTCAAGCAAGAGTCGGAATGGAATATTCTGTTTCCATTCAGCCCTTTCCCGTAGCTTACAGGCTCCTTCTCGCTAGCTCCTGCCCACTCTGCCCTGATCATCTTCCTCTGGTAGATCATCTACCTCTGGTAGATGATGGCTCCTCCTTCGGGCTATGTCTAAGCAACAGCCTGCGCTGCCTTCATGGAAACCATCCTGGCACTGTCTTTCCTGACACACACCCCAACTGGAAAAAAGCAGAACACCGCAGAAGAGAGAGGAAGGTGCTCTTGTCCTGGCTGCTGGGGAGAGTATTCTAGAACCTTACACAGCTGCAGAGTTTCTGTCCTCATTGCTTCTGAAAGCGCCCCCACAACAGAGGGGTCTCTGAGATGGGAGTCCTGCCCGGGGGACGCAGTCATCCACCTGCTATGAGGCAATATGTGTCCTGTCCCCACGAATAGGTGGGAGGCATAGAGTCCCCTCCTTATCTGAGGGTGAAACTAGACCTGAGGGCCAAGAGCTGAGGAGGACACGCTGGGGGGAAGACACCTCTCAGACAAGAAGTCTGGGATTTGCCACTATCCCGAGTCCCTTTGCTCTGACCCCCAGAGGCCCACCTGTTTTCCCTGCAGATGGGAGCCCACCTAGGACCACAGCCAGGGAGGGCAAGGGACAAGTGCACCAGCATTCCTGTCAGGCACACACTGTGGGAGATGTCACTGGGCAAAAGAGCGCTGGACGGCTGCCAGGGTGGGGCAGGGGGGAGACGAGGCCACATTTCCAGTGCAATGCTAGTTGGACGGCACCAATGGCTGGCCTTTCTCTTCAGCAAGCCCGGCATCCTCAGGGAGGTGTCTGCTCCTCCAGAATATCACGGCAGTTGGTCCCTCATTTCCTCTGTATAGGCTGCTTCCCTTCTGCCTTCAATAGGCGTCTGGCTCCCTTTAGACACACACACACACATGCGCTCAATGCGTCTTTCCTCATGAGCATCCAGACTTCCTCAGTGGCAAAGACTGACCAGGTAAATCATCTAAAGCAGCTCCACGGTAGCATGGCTTGGTCAGACTAAAACAGGATGCAGCCCTCCTTGCAGGGTAGGTATGGTGCAGTCCGGGAAAGAAGGTGCCTAGGGTGTCGCAGTGCCTGTCTCCAGTACCTTCAGCCCGTGCCATTGTTCCCTCTAGGCTTGGCCTGGAGGCAGCTGCACTGTTTGGCGTTCTGCAGTTGCGCAGGTCCTGCTCAGCGACGCATTCCAGACACGCCGGGAAATCCTGTTCCAAGGTCCCTTTGTTTTCACCCCTGCTGGTGCATTCATGCTTTGCTTTAAATAGTTTGCCTGGCATCACCCCTCACACACACCAACCTTCCCAGGAGTGTGACCTTGCAAATGAGATTCCATCTCTTCCCATCTCCAAGGTGGTTTTGGTCCTTTCTTTCCCAGTATCTGGCACTTGGATTGGGTTAACCATCTAGGGGGCCACTGTAACTTCCATCGGCCTGTGGCTCTGTCAGGGCTCTAAAGTGGGCTGTTGTTGTCTCTAAGGACGATCTGCTCTCTGGAATTCAGCATGGCTGAAGGTGAACATCTGCTGTAAACTTCTCTCTCTGACATGGCTTAGAGGACCAGAGCTGGGCAGGCAGATGCCAGCAGATCCTGCCTTTTCGATGCAGTTGTCCCCTGGGTGTGTGGGCCCTTGTCACCTCACCTTTACCCCTCTGCAGGAAATAAGTTCCTCGTTATTCCAACCAGGGCCCCTGGATGTGCTTTCCATGTCAGTGAAGCCTGACACTTGTCACACATCCTTGAAGCTCACTGTCTTTCCGGGGTAGGAAAGCAAAAGACTGGCTGTCAGCCACATTGAGGAATGTCCTTAGTGGCTGTTCATAGCCACCTTATTTTCCGCTACTGCTTGCTGACTGAGAAGAGAAGCACTCAGGAAGCACTCAGGTACTTCTCTTTGTCTTATTTCAATCCAGCAAGGCAAAATTGTTTTCTGTTTTGTTTTGTTTTCTGAAGACTACAGGGGGCAAAGTATTGGCTCTGCTGCCCTCTGGTGGCTGGATCACAATCCCACCTTCTGCCCCGGAACTTGCTGGAGAGGGGCATGTATTCGTTGCAGGGCCGGGGACATGGGCAGTCTGCGCCTTGTGGCTTCAGATTGCCTTGGGTTGATGAGGTTAAATTTCCAGATCTGCAGTTACAATAGGCATTTTACCTTGTCTCCCTCAGAGAACTTTATGTTGGCTGAGCGATTTCAAGTCAGATATGTGTTCAGGTCAGGCTGCTGGCACACACCTGTAATCCTAGCACTGGGAGACTGGGGCAGGAAGATTGGAAGTTCAAGCCCAGACTGGGCAACTTAGAGATGTAAGGAGACGCTGTCTCAAAAATAAAAATAAAATGGGCTGGTGATATAGCTCAGTGTGAAGGCTCCAGTACAATCCCGGTATTGAAAATAAATAAATGAATAAATAAATGGGAAAAAGAACTATGTTGAAGCATCCAGTTTGTATCTTGGATCTGCCTAGAACTGTCCTATTTGCCATACTCTGTTACCTGGAGATTTTGTACTCAGCATCACCCAAAACAAAAGGTGCTGGGGTACAGGTGGCCCTGTCAGTGACTCCAGGAGATATATGAGATACTTTTTTTTTTTAGGCTTTTTGAGACAGGGCCTCACTCTAATTCAGGCTGGTCTTGAACTCACTACGTAGCCCAGGCTGGCCTCGAACTTTCAGTGATCCTCCCACCTCAGCCTCCCAAGTGCTGGGATTACAGGCGTGCACCACCTTGCCGGACATGAAATACTTCTGTTTTTTAGGATCATACTACCAAGGGAAATTGAATTGAAATGAATAAGTCATGGTAGCTCTCTATTTTCTGAGATTATAAATGACTTAATTATTCCCCAAATGGTATCACAAACTTTGACTTCATTAAAGAAGAGAAAAAAACAGGTTGTATTTATGGGGATGTCATCTAAATATATGGTACAGAATGAGACATGGCGAATATTTTCTTTAAATGACGCTGAGGCCTGCTTTTTTATGGGTGCCCTTCCCACAGCTGAGCGCTGCCAGGTACCAACCTTCCATAGAATTTGCGCCTCCCTTTTTTCTACCTTGAACAAACTAAGTTTGTGAGAGGATGATCAATCTGTCCTTATTCATCCAGCTCCTCTTCCAGGCTCTGGAAGGCCCCTGCAGTCCGCTACTCTCCTCTCTTTCTTTTCCCCTGTCCTTGATGTCCCACCTGAACATTTCTCATGCCGGCTGCAAAAGGCCTCTGAACTTGAACTCTTTCCAAGCTCGTAGCCATGGTTTTTGCTCTATCACACAACTTCGGCTTTCACTGCAGAGTTGCTTCAGTCACATCTCACCTCCTGTCTTTGGGAATCTGTCCCTCACGTCGGAATGCCTGACTGCCTGGTGCTCCCTCCTTCGAGCAGCGAGCAGCGAGCGCTTACTGGCCCTTCCTGGAAGCAGCACGGGCCCTACGCCCCGCCCCCCAGCTGTGAACATCCCCCTGGATCCTGCTCCAAGTACAGGGATTTCGAGGAACTCATAGAGGAGCTGTTCAGCTAGCCCTTACCCTCCACAAAAGAAGTTTCCCTTTCAATCAGTTTTTTAAAATAGGTTTCTAAAATAGTTATTTTTGGGGCAAAAAAAATCTGTGACTTAAAAAATGTTACTTTTCCTTAAACTTTTAAAGAAAACTTTTTTAAAAAAGTGGACAAGAGGGTCTAGTATTCCTTTAAAAGCCCCCAAACCCCAGAATCCCCTTGCCTCCTATCTCCTCCCCTCCCCCATGTCTCCTTGGGTGGGAAAGCAGTAACACTTAGAGCCAGCATTTCGCCCTGGGCTCAGCCGTCACTCTTCTAATGGTCTTGGGCAGCTGTCCCAGGCCAGATAAGTCACATGAAAGCTGAGAACAAAACCAAGGGATTGAATTTCTTTTTAAATTAGGAGGAAAAAAATGTGCCATGGGAAGCTCTCAGATGGTCTGGTTCCTGGAAGCTGTTGATAGGCTTTTAAAAGATGTCTTAAATCATCACGGTCTTAAGTCCATCTTAGCTTTTGGACCTTCTTGGATAGGTTTCTGCTTTATTTTAGTAGAATGCTATAAAAAATGGTATGAAATTTGCCTGCTTTGGTATCAGGCTGAGGCATGGGAGAGGAAAGAAAAGTAGTATTTAACTAGCTCACACCAAGCTTCAGGGTCTACACATCCCCAGGCAAGGCTAAACGTCCCCATTCTATAACCAACTGGCTTCTAGTCAGGTTGTGTACCCACACAGCTGCTACAATGGGAAGCCAGACTCAGGCCTGGTCTAGCTGACGCTGTGAATTTGCCATGTCCTGCAAAGAAGAACATTGACTCTTTAAAGAAAGACTTCCCTTGGGAAATAACCCTGGGGTCCAGAGACTTTCATAATTTGTCTTCTAAATCGGAACACTTGTCCAGGACAAAACTAAAAAGAATGGGAAATAAGGGCATCAGCACAAAAGGGTCCTGTCTCGGGGAAACCGGGATGCACAGTCATCCTTCTCATCAGGCAGGCTAGACAAATACCCATGACACCCAGAAGGAAGGCTCTCACTGGAAGAAGTGGAAGTAGCCTGGCCCTGATTTGAACGAAGTCTCTCCAGAGCCCCCAACCTCCCCCTATGTCATAGTCCCTCCTGTGTGCTCCCTGTACAAGCCCACAGCCATGACCAAGGTCCCCAAAGCCTACAACGATCAGGGTCATGGGGGGAGGAACATGGGAGATAAGTCCAACATTAAAGTTCATTATTGCTGATCAGTTTTTCAGAAGAAATCACCTCCAGGAAAGATGTCCAAATTGCATCTTGGCTCTGAAGCCCAATTGGAAGCTTTGTGTAATTAGTGAGATTTTATGATTGAGACTTTTGATTCTGAGGTTAAAAGAAAGAGCAGTCCTTTTTGACTCATTTGATCCCCTCAACTTTTCTCCATCCTTCATTAAAGCTGAAAATTAACGTATTTGTTAGAGCATTGCTAATTCCCATCTTCTGAAATATCCAGAAAATTTGTATAGATAAGTCATCCACAGTCATGGGTAGTGAGCTATATTTATCACCCCATTTTATTTTATGTATTTCTGATGCTTTGACATCTGGGGCCTTACTGAGATAGACTGCCCCGTCAGAGCTAGTGGATTTCTGGAGATGGCAGGTAACATAGCTCCAAGACATCTTCACAAGCAGACCAGCGCATCTAGTGCCCACACGCCACCACCTTCTTCCTCGGGCTTTCACACTCAGGCTACTATCTACCTACTCGTCACTCTAAGGCAGGAGCCAGACAACCGAGGACAGCCCCTGTGCTCCAGCACCCTTTGGAAACGTTCAAACTAGCTGAAACTATGTCTGCTTAGCCTGCCCGGTCCGTTCCTTCCGGAAAAAAGCTCTTGTCCATGTTTTCCCTCACCTCTTCTGCCTCCTGCCTGACCTAGAGCTTCTCTGTGTGTCCCCCACCAATGGCATGATGTGCCTCTTCTCTTCAGTGGCAGTCATCTCCTGATCAGTCTGCCTCACTATACCTAACCAACATTAACACCTACATTATAAAACGAGCTATCTGCTCCAAAGCCGCGTGCCCTCTTCCCTCCTCCTTACAGATGGTCTTAGTGGGTGGGAAGAGCAATCAGGCGCAAAGGTGACGGCAGCGCCAGTAGAATTTCATTCTTGCCAAGAACCACAAATAGCCTGCTTTCTCCTTGGCAGAGATCAAGGAAAGCAGCAAGAAGGGACGGTTTGTTAGAAAGATTCCCTGATAGAATATAGCATCATCTGGGCTGGCAACTGAGCAAAGCAACACTCTCCACTGAACTAGGGAAACAAAACCACCATCAGCCACAAGTAACAATCACTGCGCTTCTTTAGCTCCTGTAATCATCATCACGGGTGTTTGTAGCTGCCTAAAGTACTTGGGGGAAAATAAGTTAAAAATATAAAAGTCAAATTCACTGTGACCAATTGCAAAAGGGAATTTGTTTTAAAGGGAATATTTTTAAAGAAGTGTTTTAATAGTAAAGATGTCAAATGTAGAAGAAAGGAGTATCCTACTTAAAAGACATTCTAATAATGCTGGCATTTCCTTTCTTCCATGGCACTCCTTCATGTAATTAATCTTGAGATGTATTTGCAAGAGTTCTTGTTTGTTTCAAAGTTAGGAAACAAAATGTGTTTCCTTGTGAGAACAAAGTCCATAAATATTTTATGCAAGTGAGAGAAGCAAATTGAACTCATCCCAAGAGCATTTGTCAGCCACAGTGAGGACAAGAAATCCACTTTGCCTACATCAGCCTAACAGTGTTTGCCTGGAAGGTGTGTGGAAGTCGGAAGTTAAATGACAGGCACTCGGTTTCTTCCTACTCACCCTTTAGCCAGCGTTGCTATGCCAACGTCAGTTAGCTTCATTCCTACACCTAGGGGAAGAGGGAGCAAAGATGGAGTTTGAGTTATTCGGATCTGTGTACTTTTGGGGAAGGGTTAAGGACAGCTCTGTCATCCTTTCCCTTCCTGCGTAAACACACCATCCTCCTGGTTTCCACTCCCAGAGCTGACAACCTCTCTGACGTGCACCTGCTGGGGGTGGGGGGTGACAAAGGACAAGACAGACCTCTGACGGCAGTGCTGGGGACCATGCTGTGCCTGGTTTATCCCACCCCCAGGATGGAGGAGGGAACCAGCTGCTCTGTGATGCCTCTGAGGCCTGTCACTTTCCCATGTGCTGTCTCCCTGGAAATGCTCTACCTCGGGGTCAGGTCTGGTCCCCTCTCCCTCAGTGAAAGTGGAAATCATTACACAATGGAAGGAAGAGTGGTCATGGACCGCAGTGTTCAATGTCAATAGTTAGAAAGTTCAAGGTGACATTTGCTCAGGCCAAAGTCAAACTCCAGATATGCAATTTCCCATTTCCATGAAGATGGTTTCCCATCTAGGGCTGAGGATTTTCTGGACCAGCTTCAGATCCAGGGTAACATCTACTGTCTTCTATGATGAGGAGAGGAAGAGCTGCCCTCTACTTCTGCAGTAGAAAATAGCCATCCTCACCCCCCACCACCACAGCCCTTGATCTATCACGGATCTAGCAGGAAGGAAGAGCGCTCTCTGATGCCTGACTGTGGAGGCACCCGGACCTTTCTAACCTCCCTTTCCTCCAATCAGGTATCCATTCTGCTGCTGTTTCCCTGGAGCGGTAGCTCTGGGAACTTTCCCAGTCTTGGTGGACCTCACTGTGCCACCCACTCTTATCACAGGACACAGCATCCAGAATGGTACCCCACCAGTGTCTGGCCTGCTGGGTACTATGCCAGAGTCTTGCCCCTGACTCTTTCATTTTTGATTCTGGTCCTGTGTAGGCTAGACTGTCACCAGTGCTGTCTCTGCCATCAGCAGGTGACCTGGCCACAGAAGGGCCAGGCAGCCTAGCAACCAATCTGTTCTATAGAAAAAGGATCCTGCATCCCTCCAAAGCCAACCATGGCGATCAGATCCGATGGCAATCTAGTTTTGTGGTTCTCCATCCCAGAGGCTCAAAAGAGGAAAGCTTGAAGGGTTAACACTCAATTCAGCAGTGTCTGCCGGCAGAATGGCAAAAGTACAGGACATGTTGCTATTCAGCCTGGTTAGTCAGACAGAAGCAGTGAGCAGGCTTTTCTCTGTGCGCTGGTAAGCTAAATGAGACATGGCACTTCGGTGGTGCCAGTGAGCATTTTAAAAGCCTCTTTCACAGTTGGTAACTAATTCATCTCATTCTTTCAAAGCTGCTAACAACTTGGACATATGTAGAAATGCTTCACATAGCTTTTGTTACAGGGTATATGTTTTAAAAAAAAACACCAAATTGTAAAAGCCCTCTTTGGACATCATGTTTCATGGAAAGTTGTATTTAAAATTCACAGCTGTAAGCTGCATGGAAGTTCAATTTTTAAAAAGTTATTTGGCAAAAGATCCTTGAACTTGGAGAATTGCTTTCCCTTGCTTCTCATAATTACCAGCTGTCGTTTTCAGTTTGGCAAAAGAGAATATAATATTTAAAGAGAAACTTCTCTCTCTTGACTTAATAATTTGTCACCAATTCAGCCAAGGTTATTCACAATCACTAGGGGCCAATAAGTTAAATTCCAGCATGCCGCTGTCAAATTGAGTCGAGGATAATAGTGATTTACAGGTTATTTCTGACGGAAAGGAGGAAGTTGGCAGTATCAGGAGTCCATTCTCCAGAATTTAAATTCTTGGTCTTTTATAATGTTATAGCCTTAGACAGCCAGCGGTATTTATTACCAGTGCACAGGTCTTAATCCTAAATCACAGCCTGGTCTTTTACTGTACAAACCTGCAGGCCCCCACACAACCCTTTAAACAAGCCAACGTAACCAGAGATTGGATGGAATCTAATTTTATCTTTGCAATGTTATTATGAAGATTCAATAGAAAAAATGAGCACATACCAAAACCCATCAAATCTAAATAGTCCGTAGTCCAGGTAATTACATTGTGCCAGTGTCAAGCTCTTGGTTTTGACAATGGGCTATAGTTACGTAAGATTAGTTATCATTAGGCAAAGCTGGGTGAAGGGGACCATGGGGATTTCTGTGTTTATTTTTCTAAGTTTATAATTACTTCAGAACAGGGAACATATTATTATTGGGCAATACTGCAGTAAATATCTTACTGTCTCATTTAATCCTCACAGCAACCCCCTGCCCAAAGTAGTGAAGCACAGAGTCCTGAGTCATTTACCCAAAGGCTGACCCCTAAGCAGGGGTGAGGCAGTTGCTCTTCTGCGCCATGCCATAGCTAAAGCTTAGCATTTGGGTAATGTGACCAGCATTTCTTTGCCCCAGGACTTTCTCTGCTCTTGCCTTGTCCAGCTTGGCTTGCCCATGTGGCTGGCGGCAAATGCAGGGAAGTCAAAGCCCCACCTCAGCAGCCTTCAGTTGGTGCTCCTGGAAGTTGGGGGTGGACACCCCAGCTCCCCCACTCCACAGTAGGTGATTCTGGGACATGTGCTCTGCACAGGCCCGCAGCAGAGTAAGCCCCGTTGCCCACGGCAGTACCTTGCCTGCCCTTCTTCAGTTGCACTTCCTCACCACCCTGTCACTGTTTCCCGGGAGCCCCCACCTCGAATGAGCTATTTGTTTTTGAATACCATGGTCCTCTGGTACCTCCCTCCCCGACTATGGGTTCTGCATCCTTAAGGTTTGACCAAAATATTAACAATAATTGTATCTGTATTGAACATGTACACATTAATTTTGTCATCATCCCCTAGATATTACACTGTAACGACGACATGCAAAGCATTTACACTGTAGAAGGTATTACAAGTAATCTACAGATGACTTAAGGATGTGTGTAAATTATATGCAAACACCACATCATTATGCGAAAGGGACCTTGGGTATCTGAGGATCTGGGGACCCAGTTCCTGCCGAATACCAGGTGATCACTGTGCTTATCTCAGGACTATCCTAGTAGAATCCTAATTATGACAGTCCCTCTTCGTGCAAGAAACAGTTTTCCTAAAAAATTGTGTGCATATTGAAAACATGCTATAAATTCACCAGGGGAGCTTAAAATCTACAGCGTTCTAAAGACTCTTTCATGTAGTGAGAATGAAATACTACATCTTGATTGATCTCTTCGTACATGTGGATTCTCATATGTGCTTCTGAGTTTGTGCCTATTGAGGATAGAACAACAAAGCTGCTCTCTGCTTACCCTTCATAATGAGAAGGGATCGTTGGCATGATATTAAAATGCACTTTATTATTCCGTTTGTCTAGTCATCTCGGTGCCCTTGCCAAACTTGTTTCTGATGAGCTACTAGAACCACCTTCCTCAGGGAAAGGTACTTTAAGGCAGCCAGCAGACCTCTCTTCTCCTCCCGTCCTTTGCTTTCTCCCTGGCCCTAGGAACACCCCAGACCCTCAGTGTCCCTCTAGCCTAGGGCCAGGTATTCTCCTCACCCTGCATGTCTGTGACCAGGAGGCAGCCGCTGGTTTTCTGGTACACCCAGTGCTGGAAGGTACAACATTTCTGACCAGCCTCTGATTCTCGTCTCAGGAAGTTTATTTCCTTCCCATCTCTGATGGAATACTTCACAAATTCTCCAATCAGCTCTTCTTCCACTGTTGCATACGGGATGTTGTTGTCAGGCCGATGGATCAGAAAAATAGGAATAATCCTGGCAGGGAGGAGAACATGGGCACATGTCAAGTTCTCACATGTGAAGGAAAGCTTCTGGGGCATTCTGGCCTTCAAAATCAATACCTGGGTCCTTGGGTTTCATTCGATTTTTTTTTTTTTTTGCCATGCTAGGGATTGAATCTGTCCGTGTTTATGCAGTGCTCTACCACTGAGCTATACCCTCAGCCCATCCACTAGATTTAAGATTAAAAATTCCCCCAATTATTATTTAATGAGTGAGATGCAGTTCCAGTTTTATTTGTTTCCACAGTTGATTAGAAATTCCTCCTTGGGATTAAGTCCAGTTGTTTGTGAATGAAAGTCTTGATTATGGTCATATCCTAATAACCCATTGGTCAGTGACTATGACCTGTCCATACATCCTTACAGCCTCCCATGCATCCACTCATCCATCCCTCCTTCCTTTCATCTACCTATCCCTCTATTCATCTTCTTTATTTTTTTTATTTTTATTTTTTCCAGTGCCAGGGATTGAACTCAGGATCTTGTGCTTGCTAGGCAAGTGCTCTAACCACTGAGCAAAAGCCCCAACCCCTGTTTATCTTTCTTTTCATTCTTTCATTCAACAAGTGTTCATGCAGTGGCATTTAAGGGTCAGATACCCTTTCACAAACAGCAGTAAAGAAAACAGGCTCTTATTCTCCTGGATCTCACATTTAAATGAAGGAGACAGCCAATAAGCAAGTAAACGCATTGTACTTAGTGCTTTGCTAGGCCGGAATATAAAGCAGCGGACAGAAGATCAGTAGCACAAAGTAGGGGAGAGGCTGCCATTTTACTTAGAGAGGTCAGAGAAGCCTTTGCTAATTAACAAAGGACGAATGACCGGAGACTTGTAGGAAGACAGAAGGAAGCCATAAGGATATCTAAGACAAGAACATTTCAAGTGGAAGGAAAAGCAAATGTTAAGGGCTCTATGCCTCAAACTAATCTTTCTGATTTTAGGATGAAAGCTCTGTGTGTCTTGTTAAGGAAATTTCAAGTAACAGCCAGGCAAACTGGGGACAGCGGCTCTGCACTATGCCCCTAAAATTGCCTGGCCACCAAGCTGTCATCTATTGTGTTTCATTTTTGCAGGATTCAGGGAACCCTCTGAGGACGCCTTCTGGTCAATGGCCCTTCCATCAAGCAAAGGTTCACAGTCTGTCTGGGTTATTAATTCTGCAGCCTTTGAGGGGAAGAAACCACAGAAACAAGGGCTGGGCATTATTCAAGTTCTTAATTATCCTGGTCTCTCTGCCCAGTGGGATTCTATTTGCATAGTCAATGTGACTCCATTGATATTCATGAATTCAAAAACAGAAGCTACAGAGTGTGGAGTGTTTTCTCCTGCAGATCCCACGCCAAAAGAGGACTGCTCCTGGCTGCTTCATTGTCTGGAAGTAAATATGGGGGTGGCACAGCGGTCCAGAGCCTCAGGGCCTTCTCTCTAGGAGGAATTGTGGTTCAAATGTATGGTTTCAGAGAAGACTGGAAATGTGCAAGGTAAGATCTGGGTGTGTGTGTGTGTGTGTGTGTGTGTGTGTGTGGTTGTGAACATGCACATGTGTGCATGCTCCCTCCTGTAGTGGAATCCTCTGAGTTAGGTTTTTTGAACGTGGAGTCTGGCCCAGATGCCCATCTGAGGACAGTTACCCCTCCATGTATTATCATCATTCATGTGGTCACGAATTCCCCCATTGCAAGAATGGGAAAGTAGTTTTTTGATAGAAAAGACGTCCTCATCTATCTTTAGGGTAGTGGCCTATTTCCTGAGATGCTGATGAGGCTCTTTAAATTCCTATCCCCAACTTGTCTGAATCCCTTTCCTAGGTTAATCTTCATAATTTTATGTTTTCCTTTAAAAGGATCTCAATAAAACCCATCTCTGAAGGAGTCCAGAAAGTGGGTACTATGTTCCTGATCACCCAATCCACTCTTCCATGTCATGTTACCACATCTTATTTTTATCATAGTACTAATTGTATTGGGATAGTCTCTTACTGTCTTGTATTTGTTTATTGTTTGGACAATGTAATACCCATAAAAGTTGATGCCTTTTCTTTTCTATGTAGCATGGCAGATGCATTTGTTGAATGAATGAATCCATTCACCCATCTATCCATTCACATATACATTTATTTATAATGTATTGATCAGGAATCGCACTGTATGCCTCTGGAGACCAAACAAGAACTCTTTGGACAACAACCATGTAACCCTTCATGCAGCTTACAGACAGAGAGACCAAATGAAACACTTTGTCTATCAGTCCTTCCCACCCTTTCACTCCCCCATTCCTGGTCCTTTAAGTCCCGACAAGTCAGAGGTGGTGATACAAGACAGGACAAAAGCACTTACTCTGGTACTTCTCCGAAGCCTTCCAGAGGCTGGGCCTCAGCAGCATAGATCTTGGCATAGTGTCTGGCAGTGTTTTGCACATAGCATTCCTATATCACCCAAATACAAGGAAAAGCTAAGTGACTGGAAAAGTTCAGAGTATTGCCCAGTAAGACTACCTAAAAGATTTTCCAATATAGCCCAAGCTAATATATATCCAAAGCCCATTCAAGCTCTCAGAAGCAACATATTCTCCTTTGCAGTAGTGGGGAATCAAACCCAAGGCCTTCTGTGTGCTGGCCAAGTGCTCTACCACCCAAGTACACCTCCAGCTCCTGAAGCAACAATTATTGCCACCTAGAGTTGGCCAACTACAGAGGAGCTCTGAGCTGTGAAGACTATCCAGGCCAAGGTCAAGTGGTCTGTAGACTCAGGTGCCCCTGGAATACAGACATTCCATGTTTAACACCAAGTTGTGCTCCTGCGACTAGGTCTTAAATTAATTGGTTGCTTAATGAGGAATTGTATAGAGTACGTACATTATAATATTCAGAACAAAGAAATGGCCAAAGGAAATGTCAACATCATGACTATACTTTTATTTGCATGACTCTTACATGCAGTACTATAATGTGTAACAGAACATAAAGCTACTGTACTGTACTGTACAGTACAATCAGCAAAAATTACTGTACTGTATTGCAGAAGGAGCTGCTACAGGGCCCTTGATGTGGCAGATAGTGTGTTTGGAGCTCTCCTGGGCTTCCTGTGAGGTCTCTCATTTTGATTCCTTTTCAAAGGTAACTTGAATAGAAAATAATGAACGCTTTGAAAAGATTCTGAGTTTAGGGAAAGCTTCTACTGTGTGGGTCTTTCTGAGTGCGAGTCTGGATTCCAGATTTTTCTATGACTGGATCATACTTGAGATGGAAGGAAGACTTGGTGAAAGAAAAGGGAGGAGCGGATGTAGAGGAGAAAGGAATATAAAGGAGTATAATTCTACGCTCAGAGGAAAGGGGCTGCCAGCGTCAGCATGTCCCGCCCAACACCCCCACACCTGACAGGATCACAGGCACTTGATGGTGGCCCAGAGATTCAGTTAAACTTGGTCTACTAATTTTATAGGTAAAAATTAGAAAAGGGCACACAGTTTGTAAAAGAATTAGAACTGCCTCTATCCTCAAGTTTTAAGACTCAGTAACACAGAGAGGTGGGAACTTAGCTAGAGGCTGGGGTCAACTTCTCATCATAGTTTAAGACTCAAATTAAACAAAACTCAATAAAGCAGGAAACACATCGGTCTGATCATTCTGAATATACTCACTACACTGCCTCCTCCCTATACAAAATCAAACAAAACTCAAGAATTTGGGGCTGATTCTGTCACTGGGGACCTGTGGGAGCCCTGGCATCTTATGTCACTTAGAACACCTACCTTCCATATCATCCTATGTCCAAGTAGATTCAAAACCTGAGGAGCCTCGTGGGGCTTCCTAGGGATGGACACGATCACACCCCAGGTCTGGACTGGTGAGGTGTCTCCAGGCACTGGCTGAGTCCCAACAGGCTGGCCTGAGGCCAAGAAATGAATCCCGAGAACCGAGAGTGATTCCCAGCATTCAGCCTGAATCCACACCCCAGAAGAAGAAAACGAGCCTTTCGGAGACGTTCCCCTCAATCCCGAGCCTGGTCTTCACCTCGGGTTCCCCTGGGGAGTGCTCACACCCACAGGTGTGCCTTGGAGCATTCAGACATACCTGGGCAGCAAGCTTGTAGTTCCTCTGGACGAGCTCATCGTTGTTTCTGGTCCCGTAAGCTACCGCATTGTGCACCTTGAGCACGCAGGCGTGGCCGGGCTGGAAGACTGGTGTGAGGCCCCGCATGACTGTGCTGCGAAAGGCCTTGCGGTGCACGCCTTCCCCGAAGTGCAGCTCCTCCGTGGCAATCTGGCCACGCAGGCGGCCCCCAAAGTAGCTGTCGTTGAGGAAGTCCTCTCTGAAGATGAGCTGGCTGAATTCAATCTCTTCACATCCTAAAACATAGCACAGCTGTAGCTGAACAGAATAGTCCCCAGTCCTGATTCTTGGTTAACTGATGTCCTCATATAAGGACAAGGACAAGATTGACCTGTAGAACTGACAGGGAGAAACTACACTTAATGCCCAGCAAAGACATAGCTAAGGGAAGAGAGGGATCAGGGAAATAAGATGTAGGAGATCAGTCTGAAGCCCACTAGGTCACTCACATGGGAAGATTGGTGGAGCAAAACTGTGGAGATGGGGAAGAAATCAGACCTGAACAGTAAGAGCAGAACCATGCAGAGTAACTAGAAGCAAGAAGAAAGATGGGTAAAATACAGAAGAGGGACCAGCGACCCAATCTAATAGCATCATCTTAACCTTTTTTCATAATTACTCCTCCAGGAGCCTGTTGTATTTTTTTGTATCTGATCTCCCATGAAATTTTAGTATTAAAAATATAATATATATATTCATATATATGTGTGTCCATATATATATTACATATATACTTTCATGTACTTGTACTTTAGACATCAAACAGCAAGATTTTTGTCTTCAGGGGGTGATACTACCTCCATTGAAAAAGTATGTAATATATATGAGAAATCAGTAGGCAAAAACTAAAGCCAAAAAAGTAGAAAGAAATGCTTTTGAAGAGAAACTGAAAAAAGAAGTAGAATTATTTTGGATTTCTTTATAAAGAGAACGTAGAATTATTTCCCAAGTTTCCTAGCAGCTGGTTTTTAGTGAGTCGATTCTACCTAGGTTTCAGATGACAATAATTCAATTAGAATGCTCCATTTTTGAACCCAGTAAGACTGCTAATTTATTGAGAGAAAGAAATTGATGGTTTTCAATGAAACAAGAATGTTTAGACTTTTAAAAACCCCTTCCACTGCTCAGCATTGAGGAAAACTGACTGTCCAAATTTTTAAAAGAAGAAATAAATCATGGACCATGTGAAAATCTTACTTTATATTTTTATATAGAATATTTAGAGAAATATTTCAAGTCATACGCTTTAAGAGTAGCCAGACATGGTGGGGCATGCCTGTAATCTCTGGGCGGCTGAGGCAGGAGGATTGCAAGTTTGAGCCCAGCCTGGCAACTTAGTGACTTAGGGAGATCCTGGCTCAAAATAAAAACGAAAACCAAAAATATTTAAAAAGAGGTTGATGATGTAGCCCAGTATGAGAGCCCCTAGTTCAATTCCCAGTACAAAAAATGACTGACATTAACTGTTAAAACAATAAGGAGACTGAGCCTATTTTTAAAGATCGGCTGATGCCTAGACCTGATTATCAGAAAGAAAGAAGAGGCTGATGCAGAACTTTCACATAGAAAACTGGATGCAGAACTAGAAGCTACCAGAAAGAAGAGGGTACTCAGAAAGATGTTTCAAACACTTTCACAGAGGCCAGCAAAAGACTGTGAGGGACCAGAATATGCCACCCCTAAATGTGTCACTAGCAAAAGGCGATTAAGAAGCAGATGTGGCAGAGCGCTTGCCTGGTATATGCCAGGCCTTGGGTTTGATCCCCAGCCTCTCTCTGATGCGTGTGCGCACGCGCGTGGACACACACACACACACACACACACACACAAAATCATCAAGTGTAATTAATTAAAGGCAAAAGTTGTTTCAGGCTATATGCTTAGAAATAGGGAAGGAAAAAAATGTACAGTGTTATGTGTGGTATAATTGAGAATCCTGTCTGTAAGTCCCAACAGAACCACTCGCTTAACAAGGAATAAAACCACGAAAGAAAAAAAAAAAATCCTAGTTCTGTTCTCTGTGTCTGAAAAGTCCTGTGGGGAAAGAGCTGGTTTTGTTTTTTTGTTTTTGTTTTTGTTTTTTTTTCGTGCTGGGAATCCAACTCAGAGCCTTTCACTTGCAAGGCAAGCATTCTACCACTAAACTAAACCTCCAACCCCAGAGCTGGGATTTTAGGGTACATTCACCCCGTTTATGGAGGAGGCATGTTTACAACCCTGCAGCTTTGCAGAAAGTCTGAGAGAAACTCTGTCCGTAGATGTCTTCGGTAGCCATGCCTGAAATGTCACCATTAATGGCTCACCATCTCACTCGAAACCCTACATCTCCCTGCGAGTGAGAAAAGATGGTAAGAATTCATTATCTGCACCCAGGTCTTTTCTGAGAGTGACTCAGGTCACAGGAACATGGACACATGAGGAGAGTTTCAGGAAAGTCAAGAGCAAGGCAGCTTTCAAGTCTCAGGCAGGGAAGAAGGTGGCATTTTCCTGGGAGCCTGGCAGAGCCCAACACTGCTAGGACCCACGCACCCGGCCACCACAGGTACGTGACGCAACAGACTCGAGAAAGAACCGGGACAGACTCATCAAAACTGCCAGACATACACATGCCAGTGAGAGGTTCTTTGCTACACCTGTGAACTGCAAAATCCAAATCCTCAGCAAAGAGAAACTGTGTGGCTACCTACAGCCCCCGCTGCCAAAGACTGCTGTGAGGCGGCAATGAAGCAATCCACCAATATATCGATGACACTTAATAACATCGTCACATCGGGCTACTTTGTGTTTTATTTGGCCCATCATTCACTTTGGTCTTTCCCCTGAGCTTAGTTTTATTAAGTTTTTTAATTAGACACTGCTCGTAAAATGTTATTTGTTCCTCCTATAAAGAATTAAATGAATAAAATGTTTGGTGAGAGATTCTTGCACATAAAACGAGTGGTTAAAAGTAAATTCCAGCGTCTTTTTCTGAAGGGCCAGGTATGGCCTCTCAGCCTAGTGAGTCGATGAAACCGACCCCAGGACACAGAAGTGCAGAAGCTGGGTGGAGGTGACGTCGTCAGGGCCCAGACCCAATGCTGTGGTTGGAGTTCCTGGGCTCTGACAGTGCACCATTTCCCCCAGTGACCCTCGGCTTATCTCCACTGGGATCTCATTCTTGACCAGTAGAAACCTTGGGAAATGAGTGACTTTATGCAAACCTAAATTAGCAAAGTCACAGCAGGTATCTGAGATGAGGATGTCAACTGACCCTGATGAAACAGGGAAAATTTCTAGAAGTTGTTGTTCCCTGAAGCATAAGAAGGAGGCATTCTTTTTACATATTTTGATTTCAGGGAATATGGAGCAGAAGTGAGGTAAGAATTTTAAATTATAGCACAAGTATACTGCATACTGAGCAGGGTCCACATTTGAACAGGTCTGTGAAGAGCTTAGCTTGCCTGTAAACTTATGGTTTCGGATAAATATCATAATATTTGCTAAACCATTTTGTCCTTTCCTTTCCTTTTTTTTTCCTTTCCCTCTTCCTCTCGCCACTCCTCTCCCCTTCCCTTCCCTTGTGCAGGGGAAGGACCCCAGGGTCTTGGGCATGCTAAGCAAGTACTCTAGCACTGAGCAACATTCCCAGCCCTTGCTAGACCATTTCTAAATTGCGATCCCAGTTTCTTGCTTTTCATGTACTGGATATTATTAGTACATTGTGATTACTTCTATTGTCTTGTTTAATGGGGATGTCAAGAGTTTTGCTTGCTTTGAAAATCAGCAGATGCAGTAAATCTTTAAGACACTAACCTAATTTAACCATCGGAGTGCTGTCCATATCTCCTGTAAAACTAACCACGGGTCCCGAGCTATGCTAAGTGTCATGGTAGGGTGGTGTGAGGTAGGCCAGCTGCTTTGCTCTCTCTCTGAGAGCTGACTATGGGCATTTTTTACTACCTCTACAATTTGTAATTAGGTTGGTAGCTTAAAATTGGTCATGTGAAGAATGTTTATACCACAGAAATTGGAAAACTCTACATATCCAGGCCTCGCTGTTCCCCAGGGAGCACACTAGGTAGGAGCAGGTGGGAGTGGGAGTAGATGCGTGAGTAATTTTCCCTAAGAGGGAATATATAGCAAGCACGGATCCCACCAAGCTGTGGGAAACTCAGTGGACGCCCCAGGGGCGGCAACAGTGTTCAAGGGCAGCAGCTGTTAGGCCTTTCGACACCAGATGTGCCAAAAGAAAGCACAAAGACCCATCTTTCATTTCATTAAAATGCAAGCAAATGGGGTTATACTCAAGACTCTTGGCTCTCTCTGCAGAGCTTACGAAAGGAACTGAAGAAACAAAACATGCTGTTTAAGTGCCAGAGGCTGGAAAATCCCAGGCAGCCGAGTTGAATGCAAGTCAGTCACTTGGAAGAAAAGTCGAACCCAAACTCCCCTCCACATGTTCCCAACAACTGCATCGCTACAGTCTAATCTCTTTCACAAATCACACACTTTTGGGTATCTGCAGCCTATGGAAACGAGAACAGGGAGAGTGGCGCTTCCGGTCACATGGAAATGGCCCCTGAATTGTAGTTCACTTCTCCAGTCACCTGTGAGCCCTCCCCTCACTGGCCGGAAGAGTTCACAGAACAGCGAGCAAGCACCCATTCCAGAACTTTGCGGGGAGCGTGTTTCCTCTGACAGGCCAGTTTGCATTGGCTTACCTTTAGTATCCGGGTGCCTGGAGAGTTGTTTGAGAACTAGAAGAAGACGAAGAAGAGACTGCCATCAGTACAGCTGTCCATCTGCCCTGCGAGGGCCAGGGGTTTTCACCCGAAACCCACGAGCTGAGGTTTACCTTCAGCCGTCAGATTGAACTCAGTAGTCACTTTGCCAAAACTGTTCTTGATGCAGCAGTAATAGAGACCCTCGTCCTTCTGACCGGCTCGGACGATGGCCAAAGACACAGCAGAGTTGTCCCCTGCGCTGTAATGGGGAACATCAATATTCATACACTGTCATTTTAAAGTTGCATTTTCCTAATACCCTGAAGGAAAAAGAAGCTAGTAATTCTTCACCCTCATGTTTTTAGCCAATGGGCTGCCTAAAGAACAAGATGCTGAAAAACTGTCAAAGAAAGATGTTCATCCACAGGGGAGGAACATCGCAATTTGCTCGAATGCCCTCACTCCAACATCTGATAAGAACGCACAGAAACTTTGTGGAGGTTTAACTGCCTTCGGTAGAACCAGGGATGGGAACCATAAATCCTGCAGCTATCAGTAACACTTCTGCTCAGAATTCACCTCAGTTATGTTGTTAACCAAGATGTCCTATGCTTGAAAGAAATCTGATAACTCCAACCCAAACCTGAACACAGACACAACAAGAGACAAAGAAAAGAATGTTTTGCTTATTGTTTTGTCATCCTCAGAAAAACCTAATGAAAGAAGTACAGTTACTTCTATTTTCAGTTCACAGACGAGGAAACTGAAAGTGAAAAATTTAAGCAAATGATCTTGACCTCACTAAGCTACCTCCCTAAGTAAATTATGATTCCTGCCCTCAAGTCTGGGATAATTTGATTATTTGAATGATGATGATAGCCACAATCTTTATTCCAAAGTCTCAAACAAAAAACTTTGCAGAAAAAATGAAATTCAAAAGTGTTCTAATTTTGTTTTATATGATGAATTTTGTTAACCCCTCACCAAGATATTGTGTGTGTGTGTGTGTGTGTGTTTTCATTGTACATTTCAATATGGGTTCATTTCATAGTTTAGTAACAAAAACCTAATCACAGTATCTTGAATTTGTCTCAGTCGTATGATCAGATTATTAGTTGGCTTTTCAACAGACTTCAAGTCTCTGATTCATACGTGCCTGTTCTGGAATATATCCATGGCTTCGAACAAGGTCCAATAAATCATAACACTCCCTCCACTGATGTGGCCCCTGAGCATATCCAGAATGTATGGTTATGGCTAGATATAAAAGAAGCCCTGTTCGAAGTGAAAAATAGTCTGGCAGGGCAGTGAAACTCTGAGTTAGTGAGAGAGGGTTGTGGGATGTCCTCCAGGGCTCTACGGACCAGCACAACCCTTGTTGTCATTGAAATGAGCACGCGATATGCCCCAGGAGGCTGGGGCTGTCTCTATTGGTCACTTTCTCATAGTTGGGAAAAATATCCAACTCCCACAACTTAAAGAAGAAGAGGTTTATTTGGCTCACAATTTCCAGTGGGCTCAGTTCAAAGTTAGCTGGCTCCAAGCAGAAACACCATGGTGGAAGGGTACGATAGAGGGTAACTGCTCTTCCCGTGGCAGCCAGCAAGCAGAGAGAGCACAAGGAGGAGCCAGAACAAGGATGCACCCTTTTAGGTTACACCCAGCTGACTGGCCTCTTCTGATCAGGTCCTGCCTTCACACAGCATGGTGAGCTACAAATTCATTGAGAGACTGATCCACTGATGAGCATAGCTCCCTCATGAGGCGATCACCTTCCAAACACATGAGACTTTAGTCGGGGGGCATTTTACCTCTAACCCATACTACCCTCCTTTCCAGCCAAGATTTTCCACTGGGAGGAAAGACTGAAGAGCAGAGGGGCCTGATTCCAATCCTGAAACTGATTGTGAGCATGTTACTTAGTCTTCCACCCTCAGCTTCCTCATGTGTGACACTGAGAAGAGCAGGATCACCTGTTAGATGTGTCATAAGGAGTAACGGACACCAGATATGAAGCTTAAGCAAAAGACCTTGTTCCGTGAGTGGTCATGAGCCACTAGTGTGGGAGCAATAGTGTTTCTGGACCTTTGCCATGAAAGAAAACCACCTCTTAATGTCCCAAAGAGGACTGCTATGTGCTCAGTACTGGGGGATTTAATGAGAGGGAGGTGACACGGTCCTTGCCATTAAGGGGCATCTAGACTGGGAGGCGACAGATAAACAGAAAATGGCAATGGAAGTGAAAAGAAACTTGTCCCTTTTGAACCAAGACAGGAAACCTAAATTTCATATCCTGTTACCCTGTAAGGACTGAATATTTTTACATTTAGAGGGAAACACGGCCAAAAGCTGAAAGGGCAGAACAGGAGTGGTGATTAGTTCTGGAGAAAAATGCAAAAGCACTCAGTGCCTTGAGTGTGATCAAAGAGTGAACTTTGCTAGAGGGAGAAGAGCCCAACCTGGAGACTTCTCTGAGAGAGCCCACCCCCCACTGCCAGTCCTAAGGAGCCAGGGTCAGTGGCAGCACCCAGGACATACCATCCAGTCTGGGCTGAGATGTGCTTCTAAGGCCGTCCAGTGAGATCCCGCCTTCACCAGCAGCCAGCCTATCATTTCCTGGTTGCCTGGCAGGAATGATGTGACTTCTGCCCCAAGACTTTGCTCAGTGGCCAACTGGCTCATTCCATGTGGACTCTTTCCGAAGCCCAGGGCACTTGGAAGAGCCACTTTCCAGAGTGGACAGAGGGAACCAGGAACACTGGAGGGCCCCAGCTGGAAACCTCCATGGAGCCAAGACAAGTCACTGCTACCCAAACAGGAAGAACATGCATCTACTTTCCTTTTCTTGGTTGCCTCAGAATCTACTAGTATTGCCCTGGGCTGCAGGAAAGTTTTCTGACAGCTAATTTCTAAACTAGCTTGTTGAGTGTCCAAAACTTGGACAAAGAGAGAGAATGGTTGCACATCCTTTGTAAGTCACCATTTAGCCAGCTCCCTTGAGGATTAGTTAGTTATGGGAAAATGCCCCTGTGCTTGACTTTGCTATTTACTATTTACACAGAACCCCTCCAGCTATTCTTCAGTTAGGAGTCAACTTGTATGTTTCTGTGCAGTAGAAAAGATAATCTCCAACTTTTATGACCTGTCTAATATCGATCAGTTTTATACATATTTAAAAATTTATTTCTGCATTCCTTTGCCTGATTCAATATATAAATTTCCATTCCCCAAATGCTCATTTGAAAAGCTTCACCATTGTACTGGTTCTTTCATCATTTGATGAGCGCAAGACTTTTGCTACATCCTTATATTACACTTGAGAGATTCCATCTCTTTGAAAATTACACTGTGATAAGGGTTACTGTTTGGATGTTGACTATACCCCAAAGGTCTGCGTATTAAGGGTTGGTTCCCCGGAGTTTTGGAAGGTGTTGTGGACCCTTAGGAGGAGGGGCCTAGTGGGAGGGCCTTAGGTCACTGGGGGACACCACTGGGGCTTATCTTTTGCTTGCTAGCCATGAAGTGAGCAGTTTGCTTGGTCATGTGCTCCCCACTACTGCCTTCCAGCACTGCAGCCAGAGTCCCAAATCAGTGGATTCTCATGATTTTGGACTGGGATAGCCAAAATTGTAAGCCAAATAAACCTTTTCTCTTTATAAGTTAATTGTCTCAAGTATTTCACTACAGTGGCAGAAAGCTAATACAAGGCAGTGAAATATTTCATGCAAGAGCATGTTAAAAAAACACTCAGTTAGAAGTAAAGGTGAGAGAAATTATCTAATATTGGAAATACTGTAATCGATCTCTCAATATACAGAGGATTTATGACTCCCATACATTCTCAAGGGTTAGCGTGGTAAAAGTAAATAGGCTCAACTAAGCTACTGCCAACAAGAAATGAAACAAACATCACAAAGAATTCAGCTTCTAGTGACATATACTCCCTAAGGGGAAGTTAGGTTTCTGTAAATATGTATTAAATGGAAAAAGAATCTGGAAAACTCAAATACCAATTCTGAGTTTAGAGCAAGACTGGTTAATTGGAAAATGACAAAAACTCTAGTTAATTGTTCTTGGCTGACAACTTCAGAAAATAATTAAAATGAATAATTAGTACTTTTTAATAAAGTTCTAGAAAACATCTTGATTTAAAAAAACCAAACTACTTCTTTTCCATTTGAATTCTTTTTAAACCATACATAAGACAGGCAGGGTAATGGTGACATTTTAGGTCAAGTGGTTATTATATCAATCACAATCCGATTAGATTTTTCTGGAATTATGTTAATAGAAATGAAACTGTAGCTCAAGTCTCCCAAGGCTGCATTCAGGAAATACTTTACAGGCATTATTTAATTTAATTATAAGGAAAACTCGGGTTTTCTCACTTTTTCAGTCTACTTGTGATGCCTCCCAGGACTTAAGGAGCTGAACTGGAGCCACCTTTGGCAGAGACAAGCTTCTGTGGGTTGTGTGAATTATGCTGATTTCCATTGAACCAGCTGATTTGTTTCTAAAGTGTACCAGATGAGGCAAGAATGTGCTTTAAGGAGCCATGAGTCAGACTCATCCCACACCAGGTCGTCTTGGCAATGATTCTCACTCTCACCTCTCTCTCTCTTCTATCTCCTCTCCTCTAGTGTCTTGGGGACCCAAAGACAAACAAGTCTCCTCATCTTAGAGACAGCTGCTTGTCATCCTCAATAGCTGCTATTTTTCTATAACTTCATGGATTGTTTTTCCTTTCAATTCACTCCTAGCTTTGTTTGACCTTTGTCATAGTAATGGAAATTTATGCAATAGTAAAACACACTTAAGCAAAACTTATAGACCTACAGAAGACAGCTCTTCAATCTAGGGATCACAGGCCCTCAGGCTAGGACATTATTTGATGTGTTTCCTCATTTGAAAACTCTAATGAAAGACACAGAACTCAAGGCTGGCAGAACCAAGGAAAGAATCTTCCACGGTATTCCCCAACCAGACATTCACATTCTGTTCTTAGGTTGTTTGAATACTGGGGGTGTGGAATCTTCTTCGATTTGCCTTTTCACTTCCTGTAATTTATTATTTTCTTAATTATGCTAAGAAACAGGCAAGTAACTGGGAAAAGCAACTGGGGCTAATATCCCACCTTCTCTGCACTTGAGCTATTGCCTTGGAATCTTTTGTCCACCAGACAGTAGAATCTTCATGAATTTCTGCGAACTGGCAGCTCAATTTCACATTTCCAGAGTGGTCAGGGAACATCTCCGCTTGGATCTTTTTCAGTAATACTGGAGCTAGAAACAAGAGGTTTGTGGGTCATGGTCATGGTAGGCAAAAGACTTTCCAATTTCATCTCATTTAATTCTTATAACAATTCCAAGGGACAGAAATAATACCCCAATTTATGAATGAGGAAACTGAGTGTCTGAGGTGAGGTGTGGCTTGTTTAAACAGTAGGGAAATGAACAACTCAAGCTAATAGAAAACTCTTGCCTTTCATTACTTAAAATTCCAAGGGAAAGAGCTGTAATGTTCAAGGTGAACTAGAATTTGAGAAAAATTTTTAAAGGGGTGGAGGGGGGCAGAATATAGAGATACACATTTTAAGACCTGAAGAAACTAAACATGCTTTTAAATAATTACCAGATGATTAAGGTCAAAACCAGAAACTGGAGATTCGAGAATAGAATAAAATCTGGATTATTTAGGTAGCTGTAGTTGAGCTCTCAAAATGTAAAAGGCAATAGCACAATAAATTATTTGTTGAATAATATTCATCCATCACCTCTTTATCATAGGTGTCTTTGCTGAAGATGGATTGGAGTGATGCCTGACATCAATCTCATTTGCAAAGAGGCATCTAGTTGAATGAAATAGGAACCATAGGAAAATGATTCCCGTGGGTTGGGCTGAGGCCTTTGAATGTCACCTCTTAATTTTTACCAGCGATGAGAGCTTGGCTTGCTGGGTAAGTGTGTAATTAGTCAGGGCAGCCGCTGGGCGGCAGCATAGACATTAGAACAAGACAAGAACAACCCACTTGTTGCCAAACCACCAGAACGATTTGGTAAACAGTGAAATTACTGGAAATGTGGTACCAGCTTATTACAGCCCATAACCACACAGCAAATACATCATTACAAAACACTGTGTAACCCACAGTTAATATCAATAGGGAGGATTATTTTACTCCATTTCCTTGAATTCCACTACTGTGAAATAGTTGATCTGTTAAATGACTTCCCATTTCTCCTGGGTCCCAGCAGAGGTCCGAAAGAGTTGATCTGTTAAGTGAACTTCCTGTTTCTCATGGGTCCCAGCAGAGATTTGGAAAGCAGAATGGATCTTTAAAAGTTAATTCTGTTCCCAGGAAGTGGCAATAGACCAGTTGGGTACCAAATCCCTCAACCAGAGAATAGCTGAGACTTCTAACAATATTATAGGAGCCAAGTACATCATCAAGAAAGATAGAATATACCAAATCTTTATTCATGGAAAGCCTCATTTTGGTTCATTTGGCCCTACAGCGCCAACCCTGGCTGAGCTGCATCAGATCCACAGCCTCAGCTGCTTGGTCTAGGAATATTGACCAAATCCACCTCCTCTGCTGGGCCATTTCCTTATAGGTCCTTCCAACTCTACGAAGTAGCAGTCTTCATAGGTGATTTGGGGACAACTAAATGTTCCTAAGGCTGTCATACATGTTGAACACAAAGAACATTTGGAGGTGGAAGAAAGGGCATAAAACAGGTGCAGAACTGAATGGCAGGCTTGGGGAGACAGGAGGTTGCCTCTGACAAGGGCCCTGGACCTTGGGAAGGATCCTGTCTTGAGAAAGAGAAATAAAATGCAGAAGGGTAAAGAGATTTAGGAGTGTCACTAGGTTTGGCCAAATGCGAATGGAACATAACAGAGAAGTTTTTTGGTAAATATGAAATTTCATCGTATAAACTTGGATGCCAAAAATAAAGGTTACCTGGGGCTGGGGATTTAGCTCAGTGGTTAGAGTGTTTGCCTCTCAAGCATGAGGCCCTGAGTTCAATTCCCGGTACCAAAAAAAAAGGTCACCTGGTATTTATTTTTTCAGAATCACCCAAATCATGCCCACCTACCCCAGTAGTGTGGTGGAGGAGGTATTAAATCTGGGCTGCTCTGGGGAGGACCAGACGGCTGGGGACACACAGTCCAGACGCCACCAAGGTCTGAAGCATACTACCCAGAGCAGTGACAGAGACCCACCAGCATCAGAAGGGACAAGAACTGAAACTGCTGTGGCTTATACTGGTAGAAAAAAACTAAAAGTCTTCCAGCGCTTGCTGGTAAAGTAGATTACTAAAGAGTTTGGTCATAGATAGAAACCTAGAATGGACAATTAGCAGATAATAAGTTAAAGAGAAAAGCCAGGTCATCACCCCATCTTTCCTATCTTTCCCTGAAACTGGAAATACCCACGCTGCGTGGGAGAGGCTGGCCCCAGGGTCAACTCCTCCACAGCTGTAAAAAGATGACAGAGAAGGACCTACCCAGGTGTGAAAAAGGTTAAACCCTAGGAACACTGCTGTCCCAAACAGTAAATGCCAGAAGAAAATCTCTGTTCTTGTCACTTCTCCTCATCTGTGTCGGTTCTTATTAGATGGATGCTTGCTGTGATAATTACCATAAGTAATCGGAATCACCATGTGCAATAGCATGCCCTGAATAAACTCGTGGCCAGCAGTCCTTTACCAGTCAGGTAAAGGCTGTCTCAGTGGAATGGCCTACACTGCTTCGTAGGTAGAGCAGGAAGCTGGAAGCCGCAAAGAGTGGCTGCCAGTATTCCGGCACCTGTTTTCCCATCTTTCCTTGGAAAGGAAATGCCCGTACTTCATGGGAGAGGCTGGCCCCAGGGCCAACTCCTCCACAGCTGCGAAAGGATGACAGGGGAAGGGCCTACCTGGGTGTGAAAATGCCACGCCTGAGACTCCCATGTCACTGTTGACTCAGACGAGCTCAGGTGAGGGTCCCCTGGCTGCTCCCACACCAAACAGCTCCCACCTCCCGGCCAGAGAGGACAGGCTGGGTGTGCAAGAACCACTCTTCTAGTACTGGGTTGGTACTGTACTAAGTCAGGAAGAAGGATCTTGGTCTGAACTAAGTTCTTATTTCATGGGTGTAGTACTTAGTATAGATATTGCCTCATTGTAATTTAATAATAATAATATTTTAAGAACGACCAAGCACCTTTCCTATTGCTTTGCATTTTTATTCTGGGATGATTCCTATTATCAGTACCTCTATTTTCACAAGTGAGGGACAAGAGGTTCCCAGGGGCTAAGCATTTGGCGAAGGCTGCCCAGTCCCTGGCCAGACTTGGACTCAAGCAGGTTGACTCCTGATCTTCACTCAAATCCAGTGTTGTAGCTTCGTCTCAAGGGCCTCAAAACTCCCACAAAAATCTCAGCTCTTTGTTTCTTAACATTCTCCATGGCCTGGGGAGTCCTTTGCTGACACATTGAGCTGGTCTGGCCTGGACAAGTCTTTGGTTGTCGCTCACCCTGAGGCCTCTGGCGGGGCTGCCCCACAAGGCCACTGCCCTCCATGCCTGCTCCGCTAGCTCTGCCCCCTCCCAGAATGCTGTGCTCTGTGCCTCGGCAGCTGCTTGAGGCTGGGGGAGGTGGTGCTGACCTCTGCTCCAACCCTTCAACAGCAACAGCTCTCTGGATCGTCCCCTTTCCTATAAGTACTTTGAATAATCATAGATAAGATTTCTAAATAAATTATTCCCCTCTGGGCTGAAACCATTTTTAAAATCATTTTTTAAAATATTGACTTTGCAGACTAACATCTTGAATATATAAAGAACTCAAAAAAAAATCAGACCCCTCCCCAAATTTAAAGACCCAATCCAAAAGTGGGCAGCAGAAATGAATAGACACTTCTCAGATGAAGAAGTAGAAACAGCAGATAGACATATGAAAAAATGTTCAACATCACTGGTCATTTGAGAGATGAAAATCAAAACAACCCTGAGATTCCACCTCACTCCACAAAGAATGGCTATTATCAACAAATCAGCCAATAACAAATGCTGGAGGGGCTGTGGAGAAAAAGGAACCCTTCTCTACTGTTGGTGGAAATGTAGACTGGTACAACCACTATGGAAATCAGTGTGGAGATTCCTCAGGGAACTAGGACTAGAGATTCCATTTGACCCAGCTATTCCACTTCTTGGTATCTTTCCAAAAGAATTAAAATCATTATACCGCAGGGATATATGCACACCCATGTTTATAGCAGCACAGTTTGTAATAGCTAAATCTTGGAAGCAGCCCAAATGTCCATCAACAGCAGAATGGATTAAGAAAATGTGGTATTT
>PVJO010009269.1:0-70444 GCA_004026905.1 Hystrix cristata
GTCCTGATGCAGAGGCAGGATTCAGCCCTGTAGGGACCAGGAACTGGGCCTCTCTGCACCTGGCACCACCCACCTCATACACCGCTGTTTTCTTGATACTTATTTGGTTTTCTTGTTTGGAACGTGAGGTAAAGAATTCACACCATCTAAACTCAGTTTCAAATGAAATGTCAACCTTCAGTTTGCTAAATAATTTCTTTTAATTAAGTAAATCACAGCAAAAGACCCAGACTGGTGGTTTATTTCTTCCTGGAGAAGTCAGCAGGAAAACTATGTCCTTGTGAAACAGTTAACACTGTATAAACCGAGCTCATAGTCTCATGAGGTCAGTGAATGAGGAAGTAGGAGAGGTTTTTTTGTTTTGTTTTGTTTTTAATTAGAAATAAGGAGAAGAAAAAGGCTCCTGGTTTTTCCAGGAGGGGAATCTGAAAAGTGGAATTTCCACATGGTTCCTTGGTCCAGCACTCTTTATGGATAAGCAGAGGATGGGAATTGCTCTGTGTGTAGTGGCCACCTATCACAGGTGGTTCTGTGACTTTAAAATGACCAGCTAGAACTCAGGCTCTCTGACGCAGTTACTCAGCACATAGAGGATAAAGGAAACCGAGATTTTAAAGAAAAACGGGCAAGGCTGGGGATTTAGCTCAGCGGTAGAGCACTTGCCTAGCAAGAGCAAGGCCCTGAGTTTGATTCCCCAGCACCCAAAAAGAAAAACTGGTTATTTTGTATTTTAAATTCCTGGAAACTTGGCAGCTTAGTAGAAAGGGCTGCAACTCCCTTTAGTAGGTGGTGTCTTAGTTACTTTTTCTCATCCCCAAGACACCCACAGGTTGAAGGAAGAGATTTGTCTGGGCTCATACTCTGGAGAGGCTACTTAGGTCAATGGGCTGCAAGAAGGGCAACACAGCATAGGAGAAACAGTCCATGGCAGAGCAGACAGAAAGCAGCAAGCCTCCCTGTGCCCTTTATCCCATCCAGGCCACAGTCTTTTGAGTGGTGCCACCCACACCCAGGGCACCATATCCACACCTTCCCATTATCTACATCTACAACTATGCTAAACCAATCAGTGGACTAATTTAGTACCACACACTCTTAATCCCGGTATCACATGCCCTAGAGCCAGTCTCCTTTGAAAAGCCCCACCTATGAGCCCATGAGGCTTTGTCTGGGGGGGTACCACATCTATATACAAGCCAAGGCAGTAAGGGACTGCATTCCATGTTGCCCAAGGAAGTTCATTCTTTGTCCAAAGTCCTATTTTTTTTTTTTTTTTGAGACAGGGTTTCACTGTGTAGCCCAGGCAGTCCTCCTGCCTCAGGCTCCTGAGTGCTGGAATTACAGGCATTCACCACCATGCCCAACACATCCCGCAGTTTTAAGAGTTCACTGAACTTTGAGACTTTTGTGATGCCCCATAGTAAGCTGACTCCTTTGTTCACACAGCTCTCCCTGCTCCAATAGGATTTTCTAATACTCCCTCATGTCCGTGTCCCTTTCCGGATTATTGGGTATCACTGAGTTCCCAGTATGGTGTCTGACATATGCTAGTTACTTAATAAACATGTGTGGAAGGGCAGGGGAGAGCAAAGAAAGTAAGTCATAAAATCTGAAAGAATGGGAACCCACACACACACATCTGCTGAAATAACAGCCCATGCAAAAGCTAAGTGTTCTGGGTATGTATGTATGTATGTATGTATGTATGTATTTAGTTGAGATAGAGTCATACTGTGCAGTTCAGGCTGGCCTTGAACTCATTATGTAGTCCAGGCTAGCCTCAAATTCACAGAGATCTTTCTCCCTTAGCCTCCCAAATGCTGGGATCCCAGGACTCTACCATGTGTACCACTAGGCCTGGCTTGGACCTAGTTATGCTGAATGTGTGAAATCTTTGGCACTGAAGATAGCAGTGATTCAGAGGGTATGTTTGTAGTTTATCTCACAACATAACTGGGAACTCAGATAACACCGATGCTGTTTTGAAGGAGGTATCCCCGGTATACTTTGGTCTCTGCACTGGAAACGCATGAGCTGGGTGGATTCTCCTTGTAGGGAGAATGTGGCTGCAGCCCTGCCCACAGGCACCACTCCACTTTTGCAAGGCAGAACTTCCTTGCAAAAATAACTCCAGCCAGGTGGGGTGGTATCTTCCTGTAATCCCAGCATTCAGGAGGCTGAAGCAGGAGGGTCGACAGGAGTTCGAGGCTGGGCTACACAGTGAGTTCACGGCCAGCCTGAAATACACAGTGAGAGACTTTGGGAACAGTCCTCCCTCCTGTCAGAGCAATGTCAGCTCCTTGGACAGGTGAAGCCCTTTATAGCTTCTCCATACACCAGGTCAGAGCTGGGCTCACAGACTGAACGGAAGTCCCAGAGTTTCCTCCCATAAAGCCCCACCTTGGGTGACTCTGGGGGCCACCGCTGTGGAGCCATGGTTCCCCTCCAAGTCAGCCTCCTCAGGGAAGCCCTGACTCAGGCTGGCCCGACACCCTGAAGGAGTCGAGGAGGCAGTGGTCTGAACTAGGCAAGAGAGCCTGGGTTCTGGATGTCCTAATCATGTCCCTTCGTTGACGCACTGTCACCAGTTTGCAATTTCCTTCCTTTGGTTTCCGGCCATTTTTTCCTAGTTGCACTGAGCTGAGTCTTTCACTGCTAACACAAACAGCCCTTCTTGGTTGGGTTCAGCAAGGCTGAGAGACAGCCACCTATGCAGAGGGGTCAGGAACATGTGTGGGCCTCTCAGTCCTGAGGCACTTATGTCTGAAATCGTGGTTCTCTTCTGTAAGCACATACTACATATATATGTATATGCATGTATATATATGCACACATGTATTTATATATGGATATAATATGTGCATATATAAATATTTTATATAAATTTCTTTTTTGATTTTTGAGACATGATCTCGCTATGTAGTTCAGGCTGGCCTTGAACTCATGGCAGTCCTCCTGCCTCACCCTCCTAGGTGCTGGCATTACATGTGTGTGCCAACATGCCTGGCTATAAATTTTCATATGTATATTATATATTATATAAATAGCTGTCCCTTAGTATCTTTGGGAGATCTAGGACCCCCACACACACCTAAACCTGCCCAAGTCCCTTATGTAAATGGCACAGTACTTGCATACAACCTGTGACTTCCTCTCATGTGCTTTACACCATCTCCTGATGACTTTACCTAATATGGTGTAAATGCAGTATAAATAGTTGTACCACATTGTTTAGGGATTGACAAGAAGAGTCTGTCCCTCTTCAATACAGATGTGGTTTTCTGTCTGAATATTTCCCATCCTAATTTAATAAAATAATGTCTGGGGACCCAGCAAACACGAAGGGCCACACGGCTTCATTTTCCTGAACCTCTGGCCGACGTGGCCTGCTTCTCCTGGCTGGCCTTTCTGTCCCTCTCTGTGATGCTCCTTTCCTTCTTCAAATGGCCATTTTTCTCACACACACAATTTAACAGCTACTTTTTGGCCCACTGTGAATAAGACCTGTATCTCAGGCACTTCTGGGGAGTTAATGAAGATCATACTGCCCACCTTCAAGAGTTTATAATCTGTTATGGCTTGAATCAAGGTGTGCCCACAAAGCCTCATGTGCTCATAGTGGATTATGGTGTGATAACTGGACTCGTCCATTGATTGGTTTAGCATAGTTCCGGATTCCGATAAGGGGAAGGCCCCCCTGGGTGTGAGTGGCACCAACCAATAGGCTTATAGCCTGCATGGAATAAAAGGGAAAGGGAGGCTTGTGGCTGGCTGCTTCCTGCCTGCTCTGCCATGGACTGTTTCTCCCCTGCCATGCCCTTCTGCCATGCTGTCCTGCCTTAGAGCCAGCCAACTATGGACTGTGAGCTAAAATAAACCTTTCCTCCTTTAATTTGGGTGTTATTTTTTTTCAGCAACAAGAAAGTAATTAAGACATAATCTTTGTGTGTGTGTGTGTGTGTGTGTGTGTGTGTGTGTATGTGTGTGTGTGTGATACTGGGGATTGAACCCAAGTCCTCATGCATATTGAGCAAGTGTGCTACCTCTGAGATACATCTGCAGCCCTTTTTATTTTTTTGTTTTGAAGCTAGGTCTTGGTAAGTTGCCTATGCTAGCCTCAAACTTGGACTCTAGCTGCCTCAGCCTCTCAAGTAGCTGAGATTTCAGGTGTGCACCACCATGCCTGGTTAAGAGTTTATAGTCTAACAGGGGAAAGTAGAAAAAGACACGGAGGGCTGTAAATGATCCTGATCAATTCTGTTTATGGAGTGAGTGCTTTACCGTTTTGTGGAATCCCCATTGGCCTCACCAGACAGTAGTCCTCACTTGCACAACCAGTTCGATGCTTGCTTCTGGCTTAGGATCCACACCTGCACTGCCGCCTTCCAGGGTTCACAGCAGCTCCTTGGAGCCAATCAGAGGAGACAGTGGCCCCAAAAAAGAAAAAAGTGACAGGAGGCACCAGGCAGAGCTGGAGCTCGAAAGACTTTATCAGCACCTCTGAGAGAGGCGCACAGTGAGACATATGGGAGGAAGCTCCCGGAGAGATCTGGGACGGAGGAGAAGGGAGGATCCCTGGGACCCAGGGATGTGTACCTGTTCAAGCCAAAGGGCCCACTAGAGGAGTCCATTTTTGGCAGGGATGGACCTGCACACTCAGTCAGCAGCTGGGAGCAGCCCCGTGGCTTCGGGGGGGGACAGAGGGGCAGTGGCTGGAGCCCTTGGCCACTGGGGCTTGGCGCAGCAGCTCTGAATGTTGTTTTCATGGTGGCCATGACAGGCCTGGTGGAAGGGCTCAGATCTCAGGCACCGCTGAGGTGGGCAGGATTGTTAAGGCAGCACACTCTCCGTGGAAAACGAACCTCTCGAGGTTCTTCGTGAGATACCTGGGGCTATATTGCAGCCTGTCAGAAAGTGCTCATGCACAAAAGGGTGCTCTGAGAAGTTCCACAGAGAGAAACTGGTTAATCTTGGCTTAATCTAGTAGTCTCCTGACCTGTTTGACCCCAGAGTTCTTTCTGTGTATTTATTTATTTATTTATTTTTTTTGTGTGTGTGTATTTATTTTTTAACAAAGCTGTGCTGCCTTAGGTCATATAGTGGAAGGCCTGAACCTTTATTTATGTATTGTTTTTGAGATAGGGTCTCGCTATGTACTTCAGGCTGGCCTTGAACTCACTATGTAGCCCAAACTGGCCTCAAACTTGCAGTGATCCTCCTGCCTCAGCCTCCCAAGCACTGAGATTACAGGCCTGTGCCACCACGCCTGGCCTAACCCCTCTGCTGTGTGGGTTAATTTAGGGAGTGCTCCTGAAGAAGGGAGCCACGAACCCAGAGTTGTGTCCATCTAGTAGTTGTGTGTCACGGATTATCCATCCTCACAACTGTGAGCAGTCTTGGGAAATTGCTTCACATTCATCCAGACCTCCAGGGGGATGCAGCCTGGCAGGAGAGACAGCGGGTCACCCAGATCAATCTAACCTCCCACCACAGAGAACAATGGCCCAGTGTCTCTCTGGCCCTCATCAGCCTCTCTCTGTACTGCACGTCTGGCAGGCCACCAGCCAAATTGTGCTTGTGACTTCCCAGGACTCGGAACCCTCCTGACCCTACCTCTGCCGCCTCCCACCCCAGCCTCGGAGACACAGGGCAGCCACACAGAGAGGCAGGCGGCCCTGGGATGCGAGTCATGGGACATTCTTGGCAGGGACCCAGGGACAGGTCCTTGGAGAAGCCAGCTCTCCCTTCCTTGTTTACCTTCATTGTACAGGCTCAGGCCCCTGGCACAATTATTTTTGGTTTTTGAGACAGAGTCTAGCCATGTAGCTCAGGCCAGCCCGAACGCACTATGTAGCTCGGGCTGGCCTCAAACTTGCCGTGATCCTCCTGCCTCAGGCTTCTGAGTGCTGGGTTACAAGAATGAGCCACCTCACCTGGCCTCACCACAAATTTCAAGGGGAAGGTTTTTTTTTTTTTTTTTTTTTTTTTGGTGCTAGGAATCGAACTCAGGGCCTTGTGCTTGCAAGGCAAGTACTCTAACCACTAAGCTAAATCCCCAGCCCCAAGGGGAAGGTTTTTGAAGGCAACTTTCTCTGTCAGTGATTGCAAATCATGACAGGGATAGGCTGAAGCAGTGGACTTTTAAACTCTTCATAGCTGAGTCCATCACAGAGGGCGAGGCTCTGAGGACTGGGGGCAGCATGACTTCAAGGCCAGCCTGAACTACATGGTGAGACCCTGTGTCTAAAAACCAACTACCCACCAACAAAGGAACCATTAACAAATTCTGAACTCTTATTAATGACACATATGCTAAAGTATTTAGGGGTGAAGTGTACTCTCTGTGTCTGACTTTCAAATGCACCCCAAAAGTGAGGAATGGATATTTATCAGTGGGTTAGATGGATAGAGAAGAAACAAAGCCAATAGAGCCAAGTGGTAACTGTAGAGCTGGGTAGTAGATACAGGAATATTCAGTCAGCCATTCCCCAAGATGCTTGGGATGTTGGTTCTAGATCTCCAAAGCTAAAAAGGTAAAAATCCACAGCTGGGCACAGTGGTAGGTACCTGTAATGCCAGCACTTGGGAGGCTGAGGCAGGAAGATCACCATGAGTTCAAGGCCAGCCTGGGCTACGTAGAGAGACAATGTCTCAAAAAAACAAAAAAAAGTCCACAGATATTCAAGTCCCTTATGGAAAATGGGGTAACATATGCATACAAACTATGCACAGCCTCCTGTATCCTTCCTTCCTTCCTCCCTTTCTTTGAGGCAGCTCCTGTATGTTTGAACGTTTTCATAATGCAATATTGGAGAAATGTACAAATGCCATAAGCTAACAAATGCCATGGGAGTTCCACGGAAGTAAATGGACTGGTAGCCAGGAAATCAGCACAATGCTGTGTGGGACCACGTTGAGTCGGGCCGTGAAAGCACTCAGAGTCTCACTCAGGACAGGGGACATCAGCAATGAGTGACTTACAAAGCACCCACCCGCCGTGATTGGTGCAGCCCGTGACCTGCACCCGTGCGACTGGTGGGAGCCGGCCGTGCCCTGCTGCCCCCCCCTTCAGGACACCCTGGGGACTCGCGCTCAGGGCTGCTCTGTCTTTCTCATAACCTTGAAGGAAGTTGGGCTTTGTCTTTTTTGTTTATTTTTGTGGGCTTGTTTTGTTTTGTTTTTTGAGACAGGCCTCACTGTGCAGTTCAGGCTGGCTTTGAACTCGCCATGTAGTCCAGGCTGGCCTCAAACTCACAGTGACCTTCCTGTCTCAGCCTCCCAAGTACTAGGATTACAGGTGTGTACCACAATGCTTGGCTAAACTTTGCCTTTCTCCCTCTCTCCTGCTTTTTTTTTTTACATTTCCAATCCTTATTTATTTATTATTAGTACATGTTTGCAATACATAACGCATGCATTCACTTTAGAGAGGAGATATATGTACTGTATTTAGCATATTTTAATAAACTGGGTGTGTACAGAGGGGTCGCACCTCACTGCGACCTCTAGATCCTGCCCCAAGTCCTTGCCCGCCTGCCTCTCTCCTCACTGTCACCCGGGCTGTCGGGTCCCAGGGAACAGTCAGTGTCCCATGCTGTGCACACCCTCGGGTCAACCTGGGACAGGAAGGCAGCCACTAAGGCTCACGACGTCAATTCTACCACCCTGTACTTACCACTGACTACCCCCCAGCCTGGCTGGCGTCCTTCGTGACCAGCTTCCTGTCACTCCTCCATGTTCACTGTGGACTTTGACACCTGACTCAGAGCTGTCCTCTGCAGGGCTTATCCTAGCAAAGCCCTGGATGTGGGCATCCCCACCGACGACCTGTTCTGACCCACCATCACGTGTGGATCCGGGAGGGTCAGACCCGGCCCACATCCCAGCCTTTCCCCATCCTCCCCAGCAGCTCTGGTGAGTGTCACACTTCCCTGTCTGCTCACCACCCAGATGGCCCAGTGTGAACCCCACACCCTTGCGCCCCACATCTGACCGCCCCAGCCTGTGCTGTCTTCCTTACCGCCCCTTTCTCCCGTTTCAGTCACAGGCAGATTCGCAAGTCCCTAGCCCTTGTGTTGCCCTTAAACCTGAGCGAAAGGGGCCCATCCTGGCTCCTGTGCTGTGGGGACCCCGCTAACTTGAGGCTGTGCCTGTCCCTAGATAAACCTTGAACTCACTATGGGCCCACCCAGGGCCCAGGCTGCCTCTTCCCAGTCTATACCACACTCTGCCCATGGAGACTGCAGCAAGCCCCTTCATTAAATGTATCAGAGAAGCTGTACTTCAGGAACTACACCAAGCAGCCTCCTGATGCTATGAAGCTGGAGGTTGGGGAGATCTGAGGGGAGGCATGGAGCTGGATACAACCAGAACGTGGCCCGTGCCGATCCACACGTTCTTTGACACTCTGAAAGAGGCAGCGTAAGTCCCCTTCCCTTGAGTGTGATCAGGTCTTAGGAATTCACTTCTAACAGCCAGAATAGGAAAGGCAGCAAGGACAGTGTGATTTCTGAAGCTGTATGACGGACGACACAGCAGCTTCAGTCTCGCTGCCTGGGGTCACCTGCTGCTGTGTCACAAGGACACTCAAGCTGCTCGGTGAAGAAGCATCTGCGGCCGTCTCAGAAGTGGGGCGCTTGGACAGTTAGCCCTTCAGATGACCGCAGCCCCCTAGAGGCCCTGAGTCACAGCTACCTGGCTAAGCCAGTCCCTCATTTTTGACCCACAGAAACTTTCCAGGAATACTTGTTGGTGAAGCCATTAACATGTGGGGCTATTTGTTCCACAGTAATAGTTACTAACATTCTGTCTTTATGTCCCTTGACCTCTCCTTAGTGGGTGACACTATTGAGCAATCCCACCTGATGCTGCCCTCCTTTGGCATCAGAGACAGAGCTTCCTAGCCAGGTGTTGTGGTGCATGCCTATGATCCCAGCACTGGGGAGGCTGAGGCAGGAGGATTGCCATAGGTTCAAGGCCAGCCTAGGCTACATAAATGAATTCAAGCCCAGCCTGAACTATGTATCAAGACCCTGTCTCAAAATACAAAAACAAACAAATGAAAAAACAAACAAAAAACAGCCTAAACTACATAGTGAGACCTTGTTTCAAAAAAATAAAACAAACAAAACAAAAAAACCAGGCCGGGTATCGTGGCTTACACCTGTAATCCCAGCACTCAGGAGGCTGAGGCAGGAGAATTGCCATGAATTCAAGGCCAGCCTCTATATAATGTGTTCAAGGCCAGTCTGAAATATACCATGAGACCCCGTCTCAAAATAAACTAAAGAAGAAATGGCTCCCTTCCAAGTTTTCTTCCAGCCTTTTCTGGCCGGTCTTTGTCAGCTGTCTTCATTAGCTAATGAAACACCAGTACGCCCCGTGGCCATGCGTGCCCCTACACTTACTATTTTTTCTGTGCTATCTCTCATTGACCTTAGTTACGTGCACAGTCAAAACGAAAATATTCATGCTGACACCTCCTGTCCAGGCCTCTGTTCTTCTGAAGCTGTGGGACTGCCTATAGGACTCACTGGCTCCCGGCTCCTTGATCTCACGCAAACAGTCATTCTCTTGACCTCCACACTGCCGGTCCCTGCACACCTTTCCCCACCTTTGTCCTACCAGCTGCTCGAGTCATGAATGTTGTTCCCAGCCATCTCAGACTCCTCCTTATTTGCTGCTTTCTGAACCTTCAACATTTGGCTCTAGACAATATGTTTAGCTTAATTTCTCAACTTTTTCTGTAGGTTGTTTCGGCTATACTTCATAACTTAGGGTTTCCAAACATTTCTTGCCACTTCAAGTACCCCGTGGCTTTGCATCTTTCTAGAATGATGTCTTCCTACCCTCCACCTGTTGGCTTTCTAATTTTTTTTTTTGAGGCAGAATCTTGCTATATGGTTCAGATTGGCCTTGAACTCTTGGCAATCCTCCTACCTTGGCTTCCTGAGTGCAGGCATGAGCCACCACATCCAGTTTCAGCTTTTTAATTTTGCTTTCAGACTTCAGTGTAGTGGCTCTTCAGTCCGACTCTTCTTGCAGTTCTCCATACATATTTTCTGTTTTTTTTTTGTTTTGTTTTGTTTTGTTTTGTTTGCAGTAGTAGATATTGAACTCAGGGCACTACCACTGAGCTATATCCTCAGCTCTTTTATTTACATTTTTGAGCCAGGGTCTCTCTAAAGCATTAAATATTAAATTGCCCAGGCTGGGAATACAGGTGTGCAGCATCACACCTGGTTTGTACTCACTTCTTAAAATTGTACTTGCAACTCCTGAACTTTTTCCTATTCTATGTCTTTGTTTGAGGACAGTTCTCCACGTCTATGCCAGCTTTTTTTCAGACTGTCTTTCCGAGGTTGTTCACTAAAGGGAGCTCTCCCTCTGCAGCAGAGGGCAGATTTTATTTCCTGAGCAGTGTTGCGTCTCTTTCAGGGGCAGAGGTTGGCAAGTTTGTTAGCAGCCCCTTGTAAGTCAGGGTCCCTAAGCTCGGTAGCTCTGCATTCCCCCTGGGACACAGGAGAACGGGAACGATGCACATATGAAGCTTCAGTTGTCTTTAGTCTTTGCCCATGAGTCTCAGGTCCTGCCACCATCCGGGAACCTCTGAAACTATGGCAGGCTAACTCACTAGTTTGCAAGCAGAGTACAGTCTTGGGCCCTTCACAGTCTCTGACACCTCTGCATACACTTGACTGTAAGCCCCTGAGAGTGGCAACTATATTTCAGTGACTTTATTTTCTTCTGGGTAGGCAGGTAGTTGCTCAAATTGCTCAAGGTTAGGGATTTAGCTCAGTGGTAGAGGACTTGCTTAGCAAGCACAAGGCCCTGATTTCAATCCCTAGCACCCAAATTGCTCAAAAAGCCTGCTTCCAGTTGGGTGGGTGGCGCACGCCTGTAACACCAGATCTCTGGAGGCCAAGGCAGGAAGATTATCACCTAGAGTTCAAGGCCAGCCTAGGGTAGATAGTGAGTTAACGGCCAGCCTGGAATACATAGCGAGACCTGTTGTCAGAAATACAAAAACTAAAAGCCTGTTTCTGGGGCTGGGTGTAGCTCAGTGGTATAGAGCATGTTCAATGTGCAGAAGGTCCTGGCTTCTTCCATCCCCCTTCCATCCTGTCTTAGTTACTTTCCTCTTGTTGCTGAGACAAAATACCTGACACCCAAAGTTAGGAGAAGAAAGGTTTATATAGCTCACAGTTTGTAGAGGTTTCAGTCCACAGTCATCTGGGTCCAAGGCAAGGTGGAAGACAGGCAGACAGCAGCAAGGTAAATAGGAGGAGCAAAAAGAAGGTAGGCAAGCCTGGGCTACCTGGTTTTAGGGTGGGTAGCACTCCCACCCTTAATCCTAGCATCACATCCTTGATCCTAGCAGAACTATGCCAAACCAATTGGTGGACTAATTTAGTAATCACACACTCTAGATCCAGCCCCACCTATGACCACATGAGGCTTTGGGGGAACATCTGGACACAAACCATCCCTCCCCATACCCCCCAAAAAGTAGCTGCTACCAAGGCAGCTTTCGTTGAAAGGACTTTGGATGTGAATACTCCCATATACATAGTCACCAAGTAAAACTCAAAGTCCACATCTGGGAAACAAAATTTTTCTTTCAATTTCCATCCTAGCCCCCAACACAAACCATAGAAAGGAGGATTTCTTTTCCCCAAGGCAGGTCATGGAAGCTAGATCTCCCTTCCCCAAAATTGAGGGAAAAAATAAAAATATGTAGCCTATCAAAAATACCAAAAAACCAGATCCATTATTGTTGTTGTTTTGAGACAGGGTCTTATTATATAGCCCAGGCTGGCCTTGACCTCATGGTGATCCTCCCACCTCAGCCTCCCAAGCTCTGAGATTATAGGGCTGTGCAACTATTCCCAGTTTGGATCCATTATAGTTTTTGTTTTTAATGAAAAATAATTACATTTTTTCAAAACAAAACTATGTGGGAAGAGTGGGACACTTTTGCTAATCTCAAAGTCTGCTTCAGTAGAAGACAGTTGGGATCTTTCACCTGCTTCTGCATTCAGTCTGTTGCAATGTCATGTCACATAGCCTCTGGAGAGTCCCTCATACTCTTGCGAGAGAATGTGATAAGACACGTCATGTCCTGGCAGTATTGTTCTGTTAGTTTCCTGTAACAAATCACCCCAAACTTAGTGGCTTAACCCAGTGCAGATTCATTGTTATAGTGATGCAGGCCAGAAATTTGAAGTAGGGCTGCTACCTTGTGGAGAGTCTGAGAGGAAAATCTGTTTCCTTGCCATTTCCATCTTTGAATGGCTGGCTGTATTCTGCATTTTGTCCCCTTCTTCTATCATCAAATCTCATTGTTCCAATATCTTTTTTGTTTTTGATTCTTTTTTTTTTTTGGTGCCGGGAATTGAATTTAGGGCCTTGCACTTGCTAGGCAAGCACTCTAACCACTGACCTAATCCCCAGCCCATGTTTTTGGTTTTATGAAACAGTCTTGCCATATAGTTCAAGCTGGCCTTGAACTCACTATATAGCCCAGGCTGGCTTTGAACTCATGGTGATCCTCCTGCTTCAGCCTCTGGAGGGGTAACATTACAAGTGTGTGCCACCATGACCACTTCGTTAACCTTTTTTTTTTTTTTTTTTTTTGGTATAGTGATGACAGCTATGAGCCTTAATAATAAGCAAGAGGAGGATAACTGTCTTTTCCGGAGCTATAATTCCTTATTTAGCCACAGATCTTCTCTTGGTCATTAAGTATTTCTGGTTTGCAGAGGATAATGTTCTCTGAGGGTTAACACTACTACAGATAATTCACAATGTGAATAAGGCCTGCTGCAGAGACGGGAGGTGACTGATTTAGCAGGAACTGGGCTTTTCTGGCAGGTGGTGATGTGGGGCATTGGGACGGGCACGCGGGGCTCCAACCATCAAGGTTGCAATAACAGCAGACAGACACCATTTCAGCCCTCAGTGGAGCCAGGCTGGTTGCAGGCTGACCTGTTTGAGCTTGAATAATGGAACAAATCAGGACTTCTGGAGCCTGATCTCTCAGAAGACATCTCTTCTTCTCATCTTTCACATGAGTAAGCGCAGCCATGACGACGGTGGGAGGGAATCTACCAGGTTGCAGTTTGAATTTGAGTTTTGGATTGTGGAAGCCCATCTAGCTGTCATTTTCCTGCTTTAGAAGAGGAGAACCTGCGTAGCAGTGGGGCAAAGGAGGCTTTTGGAGATAAAGGAAATGGGGTGGGGGATGCTCTGCTCAGCATGGGGCTGCACTGCTGAATGGCTATTAAAGATCAAATTATTTAACCTTGTCCCTTTACAGATGAAGAAACTGGGGTACGCGGTCTAGATGACTGAGGTAGGCGTTGATTCAAACCTCTAACTGATGCCATTTCTAGCTCATTAGACAGCTCATTTTCCTTCTTCCCCTGGCTTCCGCATGCTTCCAGCACACGAGACAACTTGGGGGCAGCGATCTTACGCTTGGTCAGCATGCTTCCTACATTTCCTCCAGGCCTCTCACCAGTGCAGCCTGGCCCCGGGGCAGGCTGGGTCCCCGCGGGAGCCATGGTCTCCCTTGTGGGTAGAGCCGGGGAGTTCCCCGGGGCACAGTGACCCGCGCGGGCAGGAAGGGCTCAGGGGCTGCAGGTGGCGCCTCGCTCGTTCCTCCTTGGACTGGGACACTGATGGTGTTTCACAAGCTACACTAGCTCAAGGTTGATCCGGACAACGCCTCACCGACCGCATGTAGAACTCGCAGAGGCGCGACCACCGCCCCGCGGCGGGCACCAACGCCCACAGGGCGGTGGAGCGGTGTACGTGACACCGCCCGACGCCCCGCCCCCCGTGTCGCGCCCGCGCGGGGCCTCCGCCTCATCTCCCGCCCGCGCGAGCGCCGCCGCGTGCGCTCCGCCGTTCCCGGGCCCCTTGCCTCTGGGGCTGCCCCGGTCGCTGCCTGACCCGAGGCCCGGAGGTTTGTGCTCTCCCGACCGCTGCCGCCGCACAGAGGCGGCCCACCTCCGGGGCGAGGGTGCTCTCGGTTCACGTGGCCTCTCCGGAGCAGGCTGGAGTGGGCAGCGGGCGACCTTGCGGGAACAGGCGCGGCGGGCAGCCCGGAGGGGCAGCGCCGGGGTCCTGGCTGGGGGAGGACGGGGTTGCGGCGGGCGGAACGGTGTCTCCTTCACTTCGCCCTCCAGGAGCTGCAGCCGCAGCCCGACCCCGAGCGAGCCGAGTGGCCTCAACTGCGAGCCGAGCGGCGGCAGCGGCGGCGGCGCCTGTCAGTAGACCACCAGGTACCGTCGTGCCCGCCTCACGCCAAGCCCCGGGCTGGGCCGCGGCGGCCAAACGGGAGGTCTGAGCCGGACTCGGGGCGGCCCTGGCTCCCCAAGATGGCCGCGCTGCCCCCCCGGCCCCTCAGCCCTTTTCTGTCCGAGACCCCCGTGACCCTCTGCTGACCCCCTCTGATCGCTCTTCTTGTCTTTGCCGCAGACCACCTCCTCCAGCGACCTCGCCATGGCGACGCACGGACAGACCTGCGCGCGGCGTGAGTAGAGACGGGACCTCTGCGGGACCGGGCGGCGGTGCCCCGGGAGTCGATACCTGGCGACCTGAAAACGGCAGCCTGCTCCCTCCCCCCCGCCCCTCTTCTCGCCAAATTCGGCCACTTTGTCGGTGTCCACTCTGCCGTTTGACCACCCCCTCTGCGGCGGAGGAGCTGGAATACTGGTTTTCGGAGAAGGGGACCGGGCCTAGGGCGTTGGTCTGTAGCTGCGTTCACCTTCAGCTTTTGGACGTGTCTTTGACAAGTTCGAAAGCAAAAGTTATTAATTGTTGAATTCCGCCTTTGAAGGATTTGGTCAGTTACCTTCCTAGAGGAAGTAGTTATCCGCCTTGCGAGAGCCCAAGGTCACCACTACTTGTGCTCCTAAGGGCGTGGACGTGGTCTGCAGAATGAATGAGCCGCTGTAAGAGCTCAGATTGCTTGACTTTAAGCCGCACCACATTGGTGGAGGATTTGAGAGTCATGTTAATGTGTTTAAAGTGCCATTTGATATTCAGTTGGTGTAGACGCTTGAGCGAAAAGTACATGGCGATGTCTTTCCTGAGGTCCAATATATAAATTCCCTGAATGTTAAGTATTTTTTTTCCCCCACTCCTGAGAGTTGGTTTTAGTTTCAGAGAGGGTCCTGGTGGTATTTCAGGGGAGAAGCTTTAGTTTTAAGTTTTGACTTTATAGATCAGTAGATCAGTCCATCCCAGTGAGTTTTGTCAGTATCACACACATACGTATATGTGAACTAATCTGGTTCTATGAAGTGAGGCTTCAGACACTGCAAATTTTAGAAAGTCTGTTTTTTTTTTTTTTTTTTGGAAGAACTTTCCCATGTTTGTGTAACTACTTGGTTAACTATTTTAGAAATAAGCCTTTGTTGGGGCTATTTCCATCATGGAGCATTAGAATACAGCTTTATTGTGGCCTCTGGTATCAAAATTGAACTGCTTGAATTTAAAGATCAGCATTGGGTTCTTACTCAGAAGTGGGAAAATGAGAATAGTTAATACTGGACTGTTTCTGCTTACCAGCCATGTGTATTCCTCCGTCATACGTTGACCTTGGCAAAGCTGCTAGAGATATTTTCAACAAAGGATTTGGTAAGAGCTTTTTTCTTTACTTTCTTATGAAGAAGGAAAATGTAATTTTAGAACAAAAATGAAAATGTTTCAGGCCTAGTGGTTCACATGCGTAGTATTCTGGGAAGCTGAGGCAGGATGATTGAAAGTTTGAGCACAGCTCTGATAATTTAGTGAGACTGTACCTCAAAAAAGAAGAAAAAGGTGGAAGGGAGTGAAAAATGTGTGCTTGGATTCTTTAGGGAAGATAATTTGTACTGTAAATGTCTTGCTGCATTCTTTTACTGGATACATTTTAGATTAAACTTGTTAAATGTTACAGTGCACCCCATTTTCAAACTATAAGAGGAGGTAGTTTGTACTTTTCTTTAGTTATAGCTTAGGCCTTGGTTGACTAGAGTCGTGATATATTACTGTTTCACTTTATGAAGGGGTTTTGGCATTTTTCTAGTGAATTTTCTTTTTGAAGATCTGGTTCTGCACATCCCCTCTTCCTTTTATGTTGTTGGAGGTATTCTTTTTGGATGTGTCCCGAATATCTTTATTGTAATAAACGTGGTTGAGATTTCAGCCAAACTGTTTAAATGCCTTTTGGGAGGGGTCCGTTGTGCACCAACACTGGGCTAATCAGCATAGAGACGGTCTATCCATTACTAAGTCAGTGTATGTAGAACTAATTCTTGAAATTTCATTTAAATACTGTGTATGAATACATTCTTATTCCCCTGTGGCTATGTGGATTTTTTTAAGGTATATTGTCAACAATAGGTAAGTATGTTTTATACAAAAGATTCATTGTGTTATTTTTTCATTTTTTGCAGGCTTTGGGTTGGTGAAACTGGATGTGAAAACAAAGTCATGCAGTGGTGTGGTAAGTGTGAGCTGATGAATCTATCATTTTTTCAACGCATAAAAGTCATAATCGAAAAAAATGTCATAATTGAAACATGACTACTTGTTTTACCTTAAAGAAGTAGCAGTAATTTTGTTGTAAATGATTTGCATGTGACCTAATTTGTTTTGGCTTTGGCTGTGATTTCTGATTTCCTTATGGTCTGCTGTATTACACACAAGGTGCATGGGGACGACACTGGCCACCTGGGACTGTTTACTCAGGTAGATTACAAGCTTAAGGCAGGGAATGTTACACTTTTTTGCAGCCTTTTCTCTTTATGCTTATTAGATTTCTGAGCATAAAAATACTCAGCAGTTTATTAATTTGAGTACACATCATTTATGTAGTGGCCTTACTCTGTGAGTATTTCACTATGTATTTTGTGATACATGGACTTCTGACTTGATGTCTGTAAGGAATGTTAATATTTTGGTTTTTGGTGTCAGTTCTTCCTAGCAAGCTCCTACATAATGGCTAAAGTAAATTTAATTTTGTGCTCTTTTTTTTTTTTCTTGAGTTTTTGTTTTGACATTGGAGTAGGTGTAGTGTTTACATAGTAGAATATTGGTTATTTTGATAAATTTTTGCTGTATTGCATATAAACTGGGATTTATTACATTTAATCCTATCATACTTTGTTCTTTCCTCTCTTTATCCCTCTCCCTCTCCTCTCCCCTCCCCCTCTCCCCCTCCTTCACTTTCTTTCTCTTTTTGCAAGAGGTCTCCCTGTGTAGTTCAGGCTGGCCTTGAACTCACAGCAATCTTGCTGCCTCAGCCTCCGGAGTGGTGGTATTACAGGCGTGCACCACCACACCCAGCAAGGCCTCACTGTTTTATCACTTGAATTACAGAGATGCTTAGGCTATCCTAAAAGGTAGTGACCAAAATGTGTAGTGATGGAATGAAGGGTAATGAAGCTACCCCATTGGTGCGATCTAGTCCAATTCTGATCTCCCAGGGCGATACTGGCCTTATGTCTTGAGGAGCCCTTGTCACTTCTGATCTCTGGACTGATGGGTGGCAGTGGACGGGGCCTCTGTGGAGTCATTAATTGTTGTTCAGAATTAAAAGTTGATCCTCATACACATTTCTTACTCAGACTGACTTTTGGAAGAATATGCTACATGTATATGGCCTGAATAACGCTTTCCATTTGTGTAGAGCACTTAAAACGTGTAAAGTTTGGGGCTGGAGATTTAGCTCAAGTGGTAGAGCACTTGCCTAGCAAGCATAAGACCCCAAGTTCGATCCCCAGAACCAAAAAAAAAAAAAAAATGTGTAAAGCTTTGTTTAGTGTTCCATAGGTAGGTTCTGTTATAATGCCATTCATTGAAACAGATCCTATAAAGGTAAATGTGTTCCTTAGTGTTGTTATTTCTGTAGTATATGACACCCACAGCCAGCTACTATGACTCTAATTTTATATGTATATGATATATATATATATATATATATATAATTTTTTTTTTTAAATGGAGTTTTTGCTGTGTAGCCCAGGCTTGCCTCAAATCCATGTTAATAATCCTGCATCAGCCTCCTCAGTACTGGGATTACAGACGTGTGCCACCACACCTGGGTCAAATGTTATTTTCTAACTCAGCCCTGTGTGTTTTATTATGGGATTGAGGATCAAGCTTTGATTTGAAATTCCTATTAATGAAAGCATCTAATTGAGTAGACTGCATATATGACCTAAGGATCTGGGTCTGTTTAACTGCGGAACAGTAGTTATACAAATGTTGTTCTCAGTGAATGATGAGTGGTCCTATCATTTATTGATAATGATTTTTGATATTTCCTCACACTGAAGGTATCAAAATTTCTGGTCCAAAAGTCTTTCTGTGTTATTTCAATCAGCCATCTTTAGACATGGTCTTCTAGTTGCCAGAGTATAGAGTAGAAATGGTAGAAAAGCTGTGAGTCAGCACCCTCAGAGGGTGTTACAATATTGATCTTGGAGAATTTTGATTGCTTTACTCTATTTTGTTAGATAAACCCTCCCTCATGAAATCCCTCCATTTTTACTTGGCATGCAGTTAGGGATTGGTGAATTACTGTTTGCTGTAAACATAAGATTATATAACACATTTCAGATTGATCCCTGTATTGGGTTATTTTATTATGTATGATATAAACTAACTGTAGAGTAAATCCCTCCCCCTAATTTTTTCTAAAAAATGAGAATATGTTAGGATTTGAGATCTGGAGAAGACTTTTTATCTCAGAAAAAGAAAATATTGGGATTGTTAAAGAATTTTAAAAATCTTGCTTATGGCATGGATTGTTATTGTGGGATGCTTTTCACTTTAAGAATTTTCAGGAAAATTTTCTTAATTAATAGTCTCACTTGTTGTGATGAGATCAGTTGTGAACCATACTGACATGTAGTGTTTTATTCAGTATCACATAGACTTGAAGGCAGTGCCACACAGCCATTTTTTCCCATTGATTTTTTTTTTTGCTTTTTTGGTTTTTTTTTTCCCCCATTGATTTTTGAATTTCAAATATTACCTGAGTCGAAGTTTCTTTAAAACTTCAGGAATTTAGCTCAGTGGTTAGAGTCCTTGCCTAGCAAGCACAACTCCTTGAGTTCTATCCCCAGCACCAAAAAAAAAAAAGTGCACAATTTGTTCACTTGAAGTAGCTGTAGGTTAACTTTGTGATTGATTGGTTGGAAATGTCAGCCGTAAATAAGGTGGCCGTCACGTAGTTAAAGGCTTATTTGTCACTTTTGTATGTGCTTAGGGTGTTCCCTAAGCTTAGTGCAGAGAGTTGCGAGTGTTGTATAAGTTGGACAGTAGATTCTCTTAGCTTTATGAGAAGGTTTGTGACATTGTTTATTGTCTTGTTAGGAATTCTCAACATCTGGTTCATCTAACACAGACACTGGTAAAGTTACTGGGACCTTGGAGACCAAATATAAGTGGTGTGAGTATGGTCTGACTTTCACAGAGAAATGGAACACTGATAACACTCTGGGAACAGAAATCGCAATTGAAGATCAGGTAACATTTGAAAAATGCTCTAGTATTAAATTTAGTTTTGTATTTTAGAAGGGAGATAAATTTGAGTGTTAATTTTTTTTTACCTTCTAAAATAGATTTGTCAAGGTTTGAAACTGACATTTGATACTACCTTCTCACCAAATACAGGGTAAGCATGGATATTTTTATCTGCATTGAGTTTATTTTTAAATTTTTGATTTTTTTTTTTTTTTTTTGTTTGGTGCTGGGGATTGAACTCAGGGTCCTGTGCTTGCGAGGGAAGCACTCTAACCACCGAGCTAAATCCCCAGCCCAAATTTTTAATTTTTATCAGTACATATTTACAGTAAATAATGAGTATATTCATTGTGAGGGGTCGGTACATGGATATAGTGTATCTTAATTCTTTTTCATCATTCTTTTTCATCTCCTTCCCGTCCCCTCTCACCACCTCGCTCCATCTCTTTGTCCCCTTCCCTTTTGCAAAAGATTGGTCTCCCTGTTTCCTGTTATCTTTTAAAATTTTTTTTTTCCTGTTATCTTTTATTCTGTTTTTTATTTGTGTTTTGGGTTTCTCATATAAGAAAAACCATGCATACTTAAGTTTGTGTGTCTGATTTATTGCACTCAACATTGTGGTCTCAAGGTGCATCTGTTTTCTTAGAAATCAACTGAAGTTTATCCTTCCTTATGGCCGAGTTGTGCTCCATTGTGTGTAATGCCATGTTTTCTTTATCCATTCATCTGTTGATGGACATGTAGGCTGTTTCCAAGGTTTTTATGAGTTGTTCTGTTATGAGTTGTGCTGCTATAAACAGAGGTATGCAGGTATTGCTGTAGTATGATGTCTTTAACTCTTTTGGGAAGATACCTAGGAGGAGAATAGCTGGGTCCAATGGACTTTCTAGATTTAGATTTTTGAGGAGTCTTCATACTTATTTCCATAGCGGTTTACATTCCCACCAACAGTGTAGAAGGGCTTCTTTTCCCTCTCTGCCTTGCCGGTATTCGTTGTTTGATTTCTTGATGATAGCCATTCTTTGTGGGGTAAGGTTGAATCTCAGTGTTGTTTTAATTTGCATTTCTCCAATGGGCTGAGATGATGAACATTTTTTCATGTATTTATTGGTTATTTGTATTACTTCTGAGAAGTGTCTGTTCATTTCAGTTGCCCGCTTACTGATTGGATCTTTTGTTTTGGGAGGGTGTCTAATTTTTTTGAGTTCTTTATGTAGTCTAGATACTAGACTTCTGTCTAAGAAATACCTGACAAAATTTTTTTCTGTTCTGTAGGTTCTCTCTTCATTTTGTTTGTTGTTTCTTTTGCTGTGCAGAAACTGCTTTTGTTTTCTTTTTAAGAAAGTAAGACCATTTATTTCTAAGAAAAAAGCAGAAGACAGAAACAGGCTGCCTTGGAGAGAGGGCAGGGGTTCCACAAAAAGATGGATACCTCTGCACAGAAGCTTTTTAATTTGATATGATGTCATTTGTTGAGTCTTGATGCTGTTTCTTGTGCAGTTGGGGTTTTGTTCACAAAGTCTTTGCCTATGCCTGTCTTCAAGAGTTTTACCTATTTTATCTTCCAGCAGATTGGTTTTTTTGGGGGGGTGTTGAGACAGGGTCTTGCTATGTAGTTCGTACTGGCCTTGAACTCACGGTGATCCTCCTGCCTCAGCCTTCTGAGTGCTAGGATTACAGGTGTGTACTATCATGCCTGGCTAGTTTTTGTTTTAGTGTTTAGATGTTTGATCAATTTTGATTTTAGTGTAGGTACATAGTGAGAGATAGGAGTTTAGATTCAGTCTTCTGTGTTTGTCTGCACTAAATTTAAAAACATTCCTCTTGTCTGCTTAGGAAAGGCACACATTTATTGACAGTTTGCTAAACTGTCTTGCGATGGCTAACGTCTGTTTCTGCTTATAGAACACTACATTTGCTATCATTGGCTTGCTTTCAGATATTTGCCTCTTTTCCTTGTGGCACTAACTTGGGTCATTAACTTGCTTCTAAGAGGCTTTTGTGACTGATGGCCAGTTCTGCAAAGTAGTCTTCCCATGACAGTGGCAGTCTAGTTACCTGCTGTGCCCTTGTCTTTATTCATTGAGCCGCTTCAACCCGGTGATTGTGGTGTTGTTTCATTGACTTTCCAGTTATACTACAGTTTATTTAAATCTATTTTTGTGCCATTTATGCAGAAGTTGTTTGTGTAAATATTTCCTGCTGGCATCGGTTTTAAGTCATTTTATTCTTTTTTCAGAAAGAAAAGTGGTAAAATCAAGTCCTCTTACAAGAGGGAGTGTATAAACCTTGGCTGTGATGTTGACTTTGATTTTGCTGGGCCTGCAATCCATGGATCCGCTGTCTTTGGTTATGAGGGCTGGCTTGCTGGGTACCAGATGACCTTTGACAGTGCCAAATCAAAGCTGACAAGGAATAACTTTGCAGTGGGCTACAGGACTGGGGACTTCCAGCTACACACTAATGTGTAAGTGTTTCTTTTTTCTTTTTGGGGGTAAGTGCTGGGAATCAAACTCAGGGCCTTGCACTTGCTAGGCAAGCACTCCACCACTGAGCTAAATACCCAAGCCCTGATGTGTAAGTATTTCTTTTGTAGGGTACGGTGACGTGGGCCCTCAGAGGATGGTGTTTGATATTGTCTCCTGTTGTCTGTTACTAATCCAGTTTCAACCTAACTGGTTTAGGATTTCTCCTAACATAAAAAAATCCTTGGTTATATCTGTGGTGCCTCTCAGAAGTGTATAGTAAAAATGTTAGTCTCACTTTTGGTACTAAGAGTAAATGTTCATTTCATGTGAGGCTTGACAGGCTTTGTAATTTTAGAAGATGCATTAGGCATTGGCTGGCTGCTACCAGTGTATTAGACTTTATTACTTGTGATCTGTGGGGTGCTGATTTGACAGGATTGTCTGACCAAAATTAAATAGATATATGGAAGGCCCTTAAAAGTTCTTTTTTCCTATTATAAAATTAATACATTGGTAAATAACAAAAGCACAAAGAAGGAACTATTTTCCTTAATATCACCAGCTGCATAATACATAGCTAGGGTTTTTTTTTTTTTTTTTTTTGGTACTGGGGATTGAACTCAGGACCTTGTGCTTGCAAGACAAGCACTCGAACTACTGAGCTAAATCCCCAGCCCCTTTTTTGTTCTTTTGAACTACATAGTTCATGCTGGCCTTGAACTTGCTATGTAGCCCAGGCTAGCCTCAAACTCATGGCGATCCTTCTGCCTCAGCCTTCTATGTGCTGGGATTACAGGTGTGCGCCACACTTGGTGCCCTAAAAGACTGTTTTCTAAGTTGTTTCCAGTCGTTTAGTATGTTTTGGTAATTTCCTCATAGCATTATGTATTTTACAGCATGATTGTTCATGGCAGGTGGTGATTGCACTGGATGAATGTACTGTGATATGTTTAACCAATCCCTGTGTTGAAGATAGGAGTTAAGACCTTTTAGGGGTCGGGAATTTAGCTCAGTGGTAAAGTGCTTGCCTAGCAAATGCAAGGCCTTGAGTTCAATTCCCAGCACCCCCCTCTTAAAAATAAAAAAAGACCTTTTAAAACCTTCGAGTTTTTAGTGGAATGCTAAAGACCAACATGAACACTGGATTTCCACCTGCTTTGGTGCTGGGGTAGACTCCAGGGCCTTGGCATGCTGGGCAAATGCTCTGCTGAGCTGCTTTCCTGGTCCTGGCAGTGGCTTTTCTTTAAATGCAGTGCTACAAAATCAGCCTGTGCCTTAGAAATGATGACATTGTCTATTCTAGATATACTGATTTAAGGTATCTTGCAGCAATGATGGGACAGAATTTGGAGGATCAATATATCAGAAAGTATGTGAAGATCTTGACACCTCAGTAAACCTTGCTTGGACATCAGGTACCAACAGCACTCGCTTTGGCATTGCAGCTAAATATCAGTTGGATCCCACTGCTTCCATTTCTGTGAGTACTTCTCTGGGCTTAGAATGTGATTTTGGTTGTGGGCATTAATTTTGTATTGAATTGTGTTGAAAATGTGAATTGTGATTCACACAGTCCTCGGTTTACAGATTGATTGAGTTTAGCATTTGGAATGCTGCTTTTCCTATGGTGACAGTGTTAGAAGTTGGATTTTTTTTTTTTTCAGACTAGGACATACAAATTCATTTAACCTTAAAAGCTGCCGAACAAGTATTTAGAATCACCCTTGGACCCAAGCCTGTCAGAGTCTCGGGGTAACTGGTGCTTCAGGCCCTGGGTGGTTCTGATTTGTTATTTGTACTCTAATTATTACTTTGACTTTGTTTTTTTATAGTTTATGAAATATCTTCAGGTGAAGAAACTGAAGCTTGGCAGGGAAAGGACTACTGCTGGCAGGGTTGGGGCATGCAGTAAAGCCAGGACTGGACTCCATGTCCTTTTATTTCAGTCATGTCTAGGATGAGAAACATTTCCCTTTGCCCAGGACTGTTCCCTAAGAGTTCTGTGTCCCAAGGATACCTCCCTTCCCCTGCAGAAGGCAGAGTGGGTCCATTGGCCATCCCAGTCCCTTCCTTACACTTTTTCTCCTGTTTCTCAGACACCATGGGCCGAGGTAGGGAGGGCGCAGTGAGGCAGGGGAGAGTGCAGAGGAGCTGGCTTCAGTTTCAGGCAGATCAGCAGCTGTTCTTGCACGTCAGTGGCTTACAGGTCAGGGACTGTCTGTGCTGTTTGCACTGTATGTACCGGGAGTGAAAGAAAGTTAAACCATCCGTGAGTTATTTCTGTTACATAAAGTGCTCTTCATCTCTGAGGATAGAAAGTATGTTTTGATAGTTTAGGCAGTGAAGTGTTAACCCCATTTTTGTTTTACCTTAGCACAGTTGTAACCAGAAGGGACAGGAAGCACCCAAAATGCTTTTCCCATTGGCAAGGCAGTGATTTATTTATTTTTCTCTACTATAGCACTGTAGCAGTCAAAACCTCAGGAGTCACACAGCACACTTCTCTGATAGTTACCTTGCTGGTCTCCTCAAGTGTGGGTCTGTAGCACCATCAGGGGTTTTTTTTTCCTCTTTAAAATTAGCATTTCTTTGCAATACATACTGAATATATTCATTGTGGGGACTTAGTACACTTACATATCACATCTTGATCCTTTTTATTTCTCCTTCCTCTCCTCTCTGTCCTGTCCATCAAAGATTTAATACCAGTCAGCAGGTCTGGTCAGCTACTAGCAGTTTGTAGTCTAAATGGGAAGATGCCTTGAGACCTGTGTGTCATTGTATGTGTGGCTGCAGGGAATTCATGTGGAAACAGGTCTAGCCCTAAGTAGAGCTGCCATCTCCCCAGTCCGACAGCACCTAAGAAGCATGCGTAATGCTCCTATCTCAGTTGGGTGATTGGCTCCTGTTAAATAATAGGCACTTGTATCCAGCTCCCTGAGTCTCTTAATTTGCTGGGCAGAAGATGGTCGTTATGGAGGTATTTCTTCTTTAGATATATAACTCTCATGATCATTGTTGGCTCAGTGATCATGTTCTTGGTGGCTATAGTGTTAAGTGACTGTAAATAATGCCTGTGTGGTTACCTCAGTTCTTTTCTCTGGCTTGTGTGTTGTTTAGATGTTATACCTTACAAGAGTATAGTCATCAGATCATTCCAGATACGCTTTACTCAGTGGCTGTTAATAATCCCCGTTACACCATACTGTTCAGAATGCTGAAGAGCGCAGTTACCTGGCAAGGCGGCCTTGGTCCTGGAACTCAGGGCATGGTGCTTCCGTTTGTAGCCCTGGGCCTGTGTGTGGCTTGCTTTCAGTGCTGGTGGAGTGTGGAGCTACAGGGAGCAGTGGCTCCTTACATATCTTGCTCTGCAGGGTTCCTGCCAGCCCTTGAAGGTCTGTGACTAAATCCCACAGTGTTAGGATTGTACAAGGAAGTCCAGGGCCTTGACTGGTAAATGATGCCCAAGGGAAGGAGGCTCCTCTCAGCATGGACCTGCTCCATCAGAACTTGGTGGCTTAGCGACAAGTGTGAGCATGTGCACTAGTGGATTATCTGATCTGTTTCTTCAGAGGAACAGCCCTGTGTATTCAAGTCATGAATTTAACATCTTACAGTTCAGAGCTCGTGTGGTTGGTCACTTCTTGTGAGCTGGTGGACTTCATTAGCCACATTTTGTCAGCCTTTGTGGTTGGACTGGACTCGGTGAGGACCGTTTTTGTGAGAGTAGTTGGACTCTTGTCCTATGTGGACAGTTTGGGGCCTGCAGACTCTACTAAAAAAAATTATATTTCTTTCTTCGCTGGGGATTGAACCCTGTGGTGCTCTGCCACTGAGCTTCACCCCCATCCCTTTTTATTTCTTATTTCTAGTCAGGGTCTCTTAACAAAGTTGCCCAGGCTGGGACTTGGAATCATCCTTTCTTAGCTTCCTGCGTAGCGAGGCTTACAGGTGTGCCCCGTGGTGCACAGCCCTACTTGAAGCCTTTGATGTTCTGTTCATGGAGAAGAATTGAGTATGTGGCACTTGGTTTTTCTTTGACTTAGTACACAATAGTAAATTGTATTGTCTCACATGGAGATTAAAAGGCTGAATTCATCATAAATACATGATAGGGAAGCATGTAGGAGTTTCGTCCTTCCATTCAAAATTTTTTCTTACGGTTTTTGAATTTTATTGCAGGCAAAGGTCAACAACTCTAGTTTAATCGGAGTGGGTTACACTCAGACTCTGAGGCCTGGTAAGTATTCCTACAGTGGGACTGTCAGTATTTTAAAAGTTGATTTTTCACTTCTTAGCTTCTTTAAGTGTATGTATGGAAGAGTAGATTATCCTCCCCCCACCCCGCTCCCTGCCCACAGCCTGTGGAAAGTGATTTATCATGACCCTTGGCCTGGATGCTTCTCAGAATAAGAATGTTGTCTTGTCCCCCCTAAGAAATGATGGTGACCATTCTGCATTCAGCTTTCTCATTTGTATCTGATATCTAGAAATAAATAGTCACTTGGAGTAGTTCCTGTTTCCTTAAACTTCACCCACTTGGGTTGGTTTTGTCTTGGTAGGTTTTTTTTGTTTTTTAGACAGAGTCTTGCTTTGTAGCCCAGACTGGCCTTGAACTCCCTGTAGTCTGCCTGCCTTAGTGTCTGAGCCCTGGGATTACAGGCGCGCACCACCGTGCCTGGGTGTCTCTGTAGCCTTGTTTATTTAACATATTTGTTCCTTGCTGTGTTTTCTGGAGCAGCATTTCCCAAACTTGAGTGTGCATGTAAATGACCTGCATCTGTTTCAGTGCACATGCTGATCCAGTAGGTTGGGATGCAGAGTTCTGTACTTCTTTTTTTTTTTTTGTGCTGGGGATTGAACGCAGGGCCTTGTGCTGTTCTGTACTTCTAATGAGTTCCCTAGTTCCCTGGTTCCTCCCCTGACTTTCTCTTTTTTAAAGCATTTGACTAGCAGAGTTCTACAGTACTAGGAACATTTTCCCCTTCTAGTAGGTATTTTCCCCCCAAATTCTGTTTTGACTGTTTTAAACCTAAGGGAAAGTCTGAAGAAATACAGTGAACACCTATGATTTACTACTCTTTGTACACTTAACCCTTCTTTTCACATAGACTTTTAAAAGCTGTTTAGCAGACACGTACCCTTAGCATTTACAGCACAGAGTAAGATGTTTTTCTTCATTACGGCAACACCATTGCCACACCTAAGACGATTAACATCAATTTACCTAATAGGTAGTTCGTATTCAGGTTTCCCTACTTGTTCCTGTTCCCAGATGTCTTTTTATTGTTTTTGCTTTCTAGGGTCCAATTATTATTCCATTTCTCTGGTATCTTTCAGTCTAAATAGTATAAACATTATTTTCTAGAACACTTCGGGGTTGGGGATTTAGCCCAGTGGTGGAGCTCTTGCCTAGCAAGCACAAGGCCTTGAGTTTGATCCCCAGCACCAAAAAAACAAAAAGCAAAAAGCAGAACACTTTGAACCTATTTATTACTAACATTTTTATGCTCTGTGATTTAGTACCTTTCTTTACAAACTAAATTCTTAGTATCTTGCTCCTTCCAAAGCGCCCTCTGGTGGCCGACACTGGTAATCCAACTGTCAGTTTGAGGAAGGGCAGGCAGGCTCTGGGAACTCAGCTCTGGGAGGGAGGCACTTCAGGCCCCTCAAATCCTCACGGTGGTTTTTGTTTACAGGTGTGAAGCTTACACTGTCTGCCCTGGTGGATGGGAAGAGCATTAATGCTGGAGGCCACAAGCTTGGGCTTGCCCTCGAATTGGAAGCTTAATCCATCTGAAAGAAACCTCTGGGAATGGATATCAGATTTGGCCTTAATATATTTCCATTTTGACCAGCAGGCTTTTATTTCCCCCAAGAACGTCATCAAACAAAGGATGATCTACACAAGAGCTGTATTTTAAATATTTAGACAGTTACTTGTTAGCTGGTTTCTAGTTGAATTGGTTATCTAGTTACCAATGCTGCACTCATGCAGTCACCTATACATTATTTAAATGTATTTAACTGTTAAATGTACTACCCACCAATAATGAAATAGACCTTTACGAAAACTGCAGTTGTGTGCATGTTTGTTTTTATGTTCCTTCTAACATTTGAATATTGCCATTGAATGACATGGGTAAGATGAAGTTGGCATTTTTTTGTTACATTCAGCCATCAGATATACTTTTGGTATCTGAGGATATCACAAATTATGAATAAAACAAGTATACGTAATTAATGGCTCCAAGTATTTGCAGAGTTAAAGATATGCCAGCTAGGGTCAAATCTCCCTCATACTGAGACACTATTTTTCTAGTGAGCATTTTGCTCTTTACCTAAATCTGTGTCACCAAGTCCCCTGTGAACAGTTCCATGAGCATTCTGAGATTACAGTAAAATAAGGATACGCACTTTTCACACTCTTCAGAGTTTGTGTGTAATTACACTGGGTCATTGTTCATTCAGGTGTGTTTGGAGAGAGTTAAGTGATGAAGGGAAATGTAGGGATGGTGCTGAAAGGTTCTAGGTTTGCATCAAATTCCTAGTGCTATTTCTACAGACAATGAACTACGCCTTGTGTTGGTGGGGATGGGAAGTAGGGCAAGGATAGCCCAGTGGCGGCAGACCTAAGGCATGCGCCCCGCAGCTGGAGACACTCACTCCATCATTCCTGCTACTTTCTGAAGCACTTCTGCAAGTCCTCTTTTGTGGCTGTCCTCGCTTCGAAACATTTACCTACCTTTTCATGGCCATTTTGACTTCGAGGAAGAGCCAGAAGTTGCCCAGAGCCAGATGGGTGAGTAGGGCGCGCGAGGACACGCCGGTGTTTACGAGCGTTGGATGGCGTTTGGCAGCCGCAATACTCGCTGCAGTATTTTTTTTTTATCATACTTCATGGAGACACAAGACTTGCAGAACTGCTTCAGAAAGTGGCAGAAATGATGGAATAAGTGGAGTAAGGGAGTATTTTGAAGAGGATTAGTGTCTTTTACTGTAGTAAGATTTTAACATTTCAACACACCGATTTTTGGTCCGGCCCTGGATAGGCCCTAGAAGTCAGGACTCATTTCCTTCCAGGCTGACGCTGCCTGAAAAGTTGGACTGAGGAACAAGCCAGGGCAGCCCCCTTGACCTTCATCTAGGCACGAGTGGTCAGTACTGATGGAAAAGTAGGAGAGAGTGTTTTCTGATGGAGGAGGTAAGTCTGAGGCATAAAGTGGTGAAAGGTTAGAGGAGAGTCGGCAAGCATCTGTAGTGTGTGACCTGACTTTGAAGCTTGAGAGAAAGGCAAGATGGAGTACTTTGTACGTGCTACCAATTGCTGGGTGAGAAGACCCTGACAGGAGAGTGAAACAAGCTTTCCACACGGAGGGGCACAAAGTCCCCTCGTGGTCTCACTGATTGCCTGGAGGAATTGGGTGGTGTAGACCATACTCTCTTGGCTTCTCCGAAAGGCTCTCCTAGATGCGTGCCCGATAGGTTGGGAGTCAGGGCCGTGTGCATGCTGGGCAGGAAAGCAACTACTTGGGGTGCTCTGGGGCCTGCTGGCCCTTGGCTGCTATGTTCTGTCCTGCAGTGGGATTCACCTGGTCATAGTCCGGGCGTCCCAGGTGAGTGTGTGAGGGTCTGCTTAAAGCACGTCGGACCCAGGCGCTCAGGTGCGCCCTGTCACGCTGCAGGATTTGGGAGGAAAAGCAGCGTGGACGGTGCAGACTGTCAGAGAGTCCTCCCAGCAGCTCGCAGATGCCCTCCCGCCCCCCGGGCCGATGCCGCCGTGCTTGGGAGAGTCTCACCTCTGCCTCGGGAGATGAGCTCTTCCGGTGGATCCTGTGGGATCCGGGCGCTTAGGACAGAAGCAGAGCGCTGGTCCCTCTCCACCTCCCCTCTGAACAGGTCCTGGAAGCCCAGCGCTCTGTCCCTCTCGAGGAGAAGGTTGGTACTGCAGGCTTCTGCTTCACACCTGTGTGGACAGCCGCCTCCCCGCTTCCCTCAGGCCTTCAGGAGCAGCAGGGTATACACGAGCCAACCTCGAGGTCCTCCGGTCTAGAACAAGGGGCCTGGTTCTCAGAGGGGACAGCGCTGCCGGGCTACCGCAGGGGTGGGGCTGGGGAGCCCGCAGTTCTGGGGAAACTGCAGGCCTCCAAAAGTGCGTGGCCGCCCTGGGCCTTGCGGGGCCCCCTCCCCATTGTCAGATCCCAGATGGGGTCTCCCCAGCAGTCCTGCTGTGCTGAACCGGGAACTTCACCTCCCGCAGGGAGACAGGGCAGATCGGGTGTGTGTGTGCGCGTGCGCGCGCCCGCGTGCGTCTCTTTGCTTTATACCCATTAGCCTTCCCACCGTGTGAAGCCAGGCAAGCCTGAGGCCAGGTGAAAACTACATCCTCCCGGGGATAGGGCCATAGCCTCAGTGCCAGGGAGGGTCTGAATGGCAGATTCGATCGCCCAAACTCCGATCCAGCACCAGGGAGGAGGCCCCGGAGATCGTGGGCCCCAGCCCCACTTTATTGTTGGATTTAAAATTCAAGGTCGGTGCCTGGGTTCCCAGGTGACCTCCTTCGAGCCCACCCGTAGGGGTCAGCCCTAGATCTTGAAGGCCAAGGTGAGGCCATCGCCCAGGGGCAGGAGGCTGATGTGGACCCTGGCGTCCCTCCGGATGCGCTCGTTCAGGCTTCGCACGCACTCGGCCTCCACGTCACCTTTCCGAGGCTGCAGCACCTCTCCCTGCCACAGGACCTGCGGGGGGCGGGGCGTCACAGGGCGGAGCCAGCTGGGAGGGGGCGGGGCGAATACCGGAGAGGCGGGGCCCAGGCGGAACCCCGCGAGGGGAGGAGCCCCAGTGCGGAGGCGCCGGGACCGCCGGCGGTGGCGTTCCGTCCCCCGCGGGCCCTTACTCGGGGGACGGCGAGGACGCCTCCGGGCCGCAGCAGCTGCAGACACCGCTCGTAGTAGGCGACGCAGTTCTCCTTGTCCGCGTCCACCACCGCCACGTCGAAGGTGCCGGCCTCGCCCGCCGCCAGGAGCTCGTCTGGCGGGGAGAGAGGGACAGGTGCGCTCGCACGTGGCCGCGCCCGAGGGGCGGCGGCGGGAGCTGGCAGTGCCCTGCGCTCACCCAGGGTCTCCAGCGCGGGCCGCAGGCGCAGGTCGATCTTGGGCTCCGCCTCGGCCTGCGGGAGGAGCGAGGTCAGCGCCGCGGCCCCTGGCCTGGGCCGCCGCCGCCCAGGGCCGCGCGACACTCACCTGTCGCCACAGGGGCCGCCCCAGCGCCGGGGGCCCCGCGTCCACCTCGCAGGTCACCACGCGCCCGGTGGGGGGCAGCGCCAGCGCTAGCGCCAGCGCGCAGTAGCCCGTGAAGGTGCCTGGGGAGCGGGGCAAGCACAGCTCAGCGCCGGGCCCGGCCCCCCGCCCCGGCCCCCGGGGTCCCCGCCGCGCGCCTACCCAGGTCCAGCGCCTTGCGGGCCTGTACGAGCCGCGCCAGGTTGGCCAGCAGCTGCGCCTGCTCACAGGTCAGCATGGAGTCCCCGTGCGGCTGCTCCAGGGTCAGCTGCGGGCACAGGGCGCCATCCGTCACCCACCCCGCCGCAGGGTCGGGCCCCCGGGGGCGCGGCGGGTGTGGCCCTCAGGGGACCCGGGAGCCCGGGGTGGCCACCGCGCGGCCCAGGCCCCCGGCCACGTGGGCCGCCCGCCCGGCCCGCTGACCAGCCGCAGAGTGCGCAGCGCCGGGTGCTCCCGCACGGAGCGGCTCAGCAGGTACTGCCACAGGGGACTGTCCTCGGGGGGCAGCAGGCGCCGCTGTCGCCGCCGGCGCCACGGGGGCCACCGCCTTCCTGCGGGAGAAGACGCGGGTCAGGGCCCGGAGCCCCGCGCCCTCTGCGCGTCCCCGCCCGCGCGCACGCCCGGCTCTGCTCACCCAGGAAGATGCCGGTGGCGAAGGCGGCGCCCAGCGCGGCCGAGCCCAGGGCGACCGCGGCCGGCACAGAGAGCCGGGGCGCAGGCTGAGTCATGGCGCGTGGCGGCGGCGCGGAAGGCCGAGTGGGCCTGAGCCACCGGACCCGCCTCGGACTCCGGGCTCCACCCTGCGCGGACCCTGCCCGCCAAGTCACGGCTCGGGCGCCACCTGGCGGCCTCATCGTCTTCCTGCAGGCAGCACGCGGCAGCCGAGCGCCCTCTGGTGGCCCTACACGGAACTGCGCCGGTGCCCAGATCAGGCCGCGCATCCAGGAGGGGTCTGGCTTCTTCCACCCTTTGCCCGCGGTGTAGACGGCTGAATCCGAGAGAACCAATCCAGTGGCCCTCCTGGCCGTGCTGTTTTCTCCTCGCCATCTTTTCTGCCGAGTCCCAGAGCACATGTGGATGTGCGTGTGGAGGGTATCAGCACAAGAGTGACCCGAGTGCAGGTGACCCAAAGGCGCCCCAGAGGGCGGTAAGGGACCGCGCCGCCAGCAAAGGGAGGGATCTGGTTCAGAACTCGGGAGCCCCTGGCGGGCCGACTAGCGAGGCTGGAGTCCTGCGATCTCGGGCCTGTCAGTCTCTCTGAGCCTCGGTTTCCTTTCTGTGAAATGGGGACCACAGATTCCACAGCCTGGCGCGCAGTAGGTGCTCAATAAGTGGCAGCTGCTGCCCGGATCATCAGTTGCCGTGAAGACCAGTTAATGACGGGCCGGCCTGCCCTCCGGTCCACACTGATTAAGCAGCTACTGCGTGCCAGGCTCTGGGGGCGGCAAAGGACACTGTACTGCTTCCCGGATTGCACTGGCGTCAGGTCAAAGTCTGAAAGTCAGAAGACCACCTGAGTGGTGATGCTAGGAGACGCTCCATATCCCCAGTACTAAAGACTGAACCCAGGACCTTCACACTGAGCTACACCCCCAGCCCTGTTTTTTTACTTTTTATTTCTGAGACAAGATCTCGCTAAATTGTCGGGCTTGAACTTTTGATCCTCCTGCTTCAGCCTCCCAGAATCCTGGGATCACCACGCCCAACCCATTTAGTAACAACCTTGGTTGGGCACCGAGTTCCAAGGTCTGTCCCAGGCCGGGACCCGGCGTGAGCGCGGCCGGAGACAGGCAGTGGCGGTGGTCACTGAGGGCGACTCGGCGACGAAGCCGAGGTCCAAAACACCCGGCGCAGCAGCTTCCCCGACTGCGGGGCGAAGAGGCCGCTGCTGGTCCAGGTGGAGGGCGGGGCTCCGGGAGCAGAGATCACGACGTCCAATCAGAAGGGCAGGGTAGACGCTCTGGCCAATCAGCGGCTGGTCCAGGCGGCGTGGGTGGAACATGCAGACGCCTGGCTGCAGCTGCGGTTCCCTCTTGGCCTGCGATTGAGCTCGCCGCGAGCGCCAGATCAGTGCTCTCCGCAGAGCGTGCTGGGGGCTCCCGCGCTCCTGGTTGACAGATCTGCACTATGACAATAATGACATCAGAGGGCCCTTTACTGAGCACCTGCTGGGTACTAGGCGATAAGGGTTTCACTGCGTTGGCCTCGAACTCCAGCGATTCGCCTGCTTCAGCCTCCCAAATGCCGTGCGTGTACCATCACGCGTGACTGTTTTGTATTTTGAGAGAGTCCCGCTGTGTAGTCCCTGCTGGCCTCGAACTCGTAGGGATCCTTCTGCCTCAGCCTCCCGGGTGCTGAGACTACAGGTGTGAGCCACCTGGGGCCGGGTGGCAACGGCTGCCCCGACCCTCTGGGCACCTGGCCCGGGCTGGTGGCACTGCGGCTCCCCTGTCTCCGGCTGGATCTGATGGGCGCGGAGGGGGCCTGCTCCCCAGGCCGACTTCAGCCTGAGCCGAGGCAGGGAGGGAGGCTGTCACCGTATATCCCCGTCAGATTAAAAAACTAATTTGAAAAGATTAATGTATTCCATTCTTGTTACGCTGCCTCTGCTACCTCTGGGCCTGCGGCCGCGCTGCCTCCTGATTATTGAATTTTTATGGCCTGGTAATTAATTGCAGATTCTCTGTTTTGTTCTATTTCTTTTTCTCTGACATTTTAATTTCAACAAAAAGCAGTGGTCTCCGAGCAGTTTTTCTCTGGAGATCCTAATGGTCTATAAAACAGGATGACTTATGGACGCAGCACCCACTTCAGTTGGCGAGCGATTGTTTGAAACCTTGCTGATCGCGCAGAATTTAATTTCCCCTCCTCCTCTCGGCGACTCATTTCTTGTCTCTTCTGTGGCTCAGTCAGCGCCTGCGCCCAGGAGCAGCAGAGTCGCCTCCCTGGGCCTTTTCCCAACACGGGGTTTACCTCCTGCCTCAGTTTCCCTTCTCGGTAAGGGCTGCTGCCCCTAGACAGGGTCTCACTAGGTAGCTCAAGCTGGCCTCGAACTCAGCACCGTCCCGCCTCATCCTCCTGAGTGCTGGGATTGCAGGTGAGCCCCACCATCCTGGCCTCCTTGAATCTTTTCAGTGCTCCGTGCTCCGCCTTCCTCCTGACCCTGGGCCGCCTGGCTAGTCTAGGGTGATCCTGTTGGAAGGCGAGCTCGCTGGTCCCCTAGTCACATCTGCACACTCCCTTCCCATGTAAGGCAGCTGCCCAGGGAGGGATGTCAGCGGTGGAGACCATGTGGCCTCCCTCCTCCTGGAGAGGGTGTGAAGGTCACACATGCCTCCCTGTCCCTTTCCTGGTTCACAGGCAGCAGGACTCCCCGCTGCAGCACTAGGGGCTGGAGTGAGGGCCCCACCCATTTCCCAGATGTGCAAATTGAGATTCCCGGTCACACTGTTATCCAGGCTCTGGAGGAGACAAACCTCTCCTAGCCTGCCTGGCAGGTGCTGGGCCTTGGGTATGGCCGGTGAACTTGCTGTTCTGTGCCTTCCCAGCCAAGGCCGCTGTTTGAAACAGTGAATTCTGCTGTTTCCAGTGAGGTGGATTCTAGCTGGGCATGATGGCCCATGCTTCATCCCAGCTCTCTGGGAGGCTGAGGCAGAAGGATCCTGAGTTTGAGCCCAGCCTGGGCAATTTAGTAATTTAGTGGGACCCTAAATCAATCAATGAGTCAATCAGTCAGTCAGTGAGTCATTACACCTAACTCTGGGGGATGAACTGTGACCAATCTCAGATGTGGCCCTGTCTCCACCATTTTCCCTAGACAGCTGTTGTCTCCATCTCCCTTGCTGCTAGGGGTGACTGTAGGGCCCATTTCTGGCTACAGATAAAGAGGTGCTTCTCATAACAACTTTCTTCCTGATAATAAGACCCCTTTTTCTTAGCCTGTTACCTTGAATAGGGTTTATGTTTTGGAACCACAGCAGCCATCTTGTGGCCATGAGGCAATGAAGCTAAGGATGGAAAACCAAATCGCAAGGGTGGTGAGAGGAGAGACTGAGCTGGTCCTTGCCGAGCTGACCTAGGCCAGTGCCTGCTGCAGGCTCCAACTCTGTAAGGACGGCGCTATTGGAGCCGTGATGGATTGGTATCCCCTGGGGCGCCGTGGTGCACTGGGGACCCTGCTCCGTCCCCTCCAGGCTGGTATTTGCGTCCCCACGTGGGAGGAGCCAGCCCGAATCCACAGCTGTGTCTCCCAGGAGGCGCTGAAGCCCAGGACCCCTCCACAAGGGGCTGCCCCCCTTTCCTGCCTAGCCCCGGCCCTCACACGCGGTGCAGGGGGCTGGGAAATGTCAATATGTGAAGTGTGATCAGCAGATACACTGCGGGAGGCCGTGGGGCGGCAAGCGGCCCTTCCACATTGTTGGCAGGAATGGAGACTAGTGTGCAAATCAGTGTGGAGGCATCTCAAAAAACTAAAAATAGAAATTCCCTGTCAGGGTGTCCTCCCAAAAGGGTTAAAGACATCACATTACAGTGATCCATGCACACCCATGTTTATAGCAGCACCATTCATAATGGCTAAATCTTGGAAGTGGCCTGTATGTCCGTCAACAGATGAATGGATTAAAAATGTGGTGTTTATGTACCACGGAGTACTACTCTGCCATTATGAAGAATAAATGAGGCATTTTTAGGAAAATGGATGTACCTTGAGACCATGTTAAGTGAAATAAATCAGGCACACAAGCTTAGATATCACATGGTTTTTCTTATATGAGAAACTCAAAGCATAAAGAATTAAAGGAAAATAAAAGATAGATAATAGGAAACAGGAAGTAGATCTTTTGCAAATGGGAAAGGAACCAAGAGATGGAGGGAGGGGAAGAGAGGAAAGAGGAAGGAGATGAAAAAAGAACTAAGATGTGTTATGTGCACGCACTAATTCTCCACAATGAATGTAATCATTATGCACTGCAAACATGTACTAATAAAAATAAAATATTAACTAGAAAAAAGGAAAAATATAGTGTATATTTAAACTGAAGAAACTTATCACAGTAAAAGGCACATTGCCACGAATCCCCCTCAACTCGTCTCCCTCACTGTACACACTCCCGTCTCACTCTTCTGGCCACTTTCTGCAGTTCTGGAAGTTCTCTTCCGTGAGTGTCTTTAGTTGTGTGTCACGGGTGATTTGATGGCCTGAACTGGTTCAAAACATCCACATTTCATGATCACTTTGACTTTGGGGAACAGCCAGGCATTGGATGGTGCCAAATCCAGTGAATAAAGTGGATGAGGACATGCTGGGACCAGCCTGCCTGCCCTTCCCCGGGATGGTGCTTGGCAGCGGCCTTCGCCACGCTTTTGACCCCTTCTTTCCCAGACGCACTCCTCACTGCCCGAGTCCTTTCCTCCTCAGATGGCGCTGCCCACGAGCACCTGCGGGGATCCAGATGGAGGCGCTGCTGGAGACGGGGCGGAGGGGCCGGTCCTGAGGTCTGCAGGGACTCCTGCTTTACAGGTGACAATGGGGTGACTGCAGCTAGCACTCTATAATGCTTACTGTGTGCCGGCTGCTCCTTCTCTTATGTGACTTGAGCCCAGAACCTTTGCACTTTTAAAAAATTTTGTATTTTGAGACAGGGTCTTGCTTAGTCACTAGGTTGCAGTCTGGGCTCGAACTTACAATCTTCCTGCCTCAGATTCCTGGAATGCTGGGCTGACAAGTGTACACCACCATGCCCACCTTGCCAGCTCCTCTTTTCAACTTCCTATTAACTCACTTAATCCTCACAATAATTCTGTACAGGGAGAGGTACTATTTTTATCCCCATCCTATACATGAGAAAGCCAAAGCACAGCGAGGTTAAGCAGCTTGCTCCAAAGAGCACAGCTTCTAAGTGGTAGACGGGAATTCGAATCCAGTTCCTCTGGTTTCAGGGCTTACACGTCTTACTATCTTGGGGGAAGTGCCATCCTCATCATGTGGCTTCTCCTCATTGAGCAAGATAGCTGCTTGAATTCCAGATGTCACATCCTCATCCCAATTTTCAGGAAAATAGAGCAAACACAGGACTTGCTCTTCCTTTCAGGAAACTGAGCAAGTCTTGAGAGTTTCCACAGATACTTCTACTTGCACTCTTTTGACCAGCATTTAGACACATGGCCACACGGTAGCTAAGACATAGGTTTTTTTTTGTTTTTTTTTTTGTTTTTTTTGGTACCGGGGATTAAACTCAGGGCCTCATGCTTACAAGGCAAGCACTCTAACCACTGAGCTAAATCCCCGGCCCTAAGACATAGTTTTTATTCTACCGATTATGTGCTCAATGGAAAATCAGTTGTGAAAGCTAAAAGGGAGAGTGGTGACCAGGAACATTTAGCCTTATTGCTACATTTTACACACAAGAAAACTGAGGCCCAGGGAGGTAAACTGCCTGCAGGAAGTCACACAGCAGGAAGTGGGGACCCAGATCTTCTGTGCACAGCCCCCGGTTCCCTGGGGAGGAGGATCTAACTCCCCTCCACCCCCAGCAGCGTCCTGTGCCCAGCCACTCAGCCCATCCGCTAACAGCCTCAGGGCGCTGAAGAATCAGGCCTGGTGGAGGGGAACAGACACGCTGACGGACCTGTCCGTGGGCTCGGGACTTGAGTTTCCAGGACTCCTGGCCTCTGGCTGCCTGTGGGGTTCGGCCGTCTAGTCTCGCTGGGGGGAAGCAGGTGTCTGGGCGGGGAGGGCGTCTGGTTGGGATTTGGGGCAAGCTGGGGGTGGGAGTGGCTGGAGGGGACCCTAGTCCCCACCGAACTCCCTGGGTCCTGCGTGCCCTCTATGAGCAGGGGAACTGAGGCAGCAGAGGATAGGCCAGTGTCCTGGATGCTGTGTTCTGTGCTGGAAGTGCCAGGTCACTTTGGGGTGCACAGCTATTATGTTCTCTGTCCCCACAGTTCAGGCTGTACTTGAGCTCACTATGTAGCCCAGGCTGGCCTCAAACTCTTGGTGATCCTCCTACCTCAGCCTCTTGAATGCTGGGATTACCAGCCTGTGCCACCATGTTGGGCATCTGGAACCTCTGAATAGAAGCCCATGGGCTTCTGCCTTGGAGTCTCCTGGCCACCTGCTTTCAGGTCAGCTCCCTCCCTCCTGAGCCACCCAGGACCACTAGGAGGGGCACAGAGCCCGCTGTTCTTGGCCCTGGCGTCGATCCAGCTGTGGGACCGCGAGGAAGCCACTTCTCCACCCCGGGCCTCAGTTTCCCCATTGTCTGGTTGGGTGTGGGAGGCTGTCAGGGGCCAAGGCTGGCGATGTGCCTGGAGATGGCGCAAAGCCTCAGCCCCTGCCTGGTCTCTCATGCACACGGACCCAACCAGGGGCCGGCACCGTTTCTCGGTAGCCTGGAAGCGCCTGACCTGGGCACTGAGGACTTAGCCACCTTCTTGTCATGCCTGAGGGTGGGGTGGGGGCAGGGAGGAACTGCAGACTCAGGGCAGAGAACTGGGCCTTCACTGAGGGGGGCCAGGGAGGAAACTGCTCTAGACCCTGTGGGAGCCCTCTTTCAGGGGCCTCCTGTGTCCCCCACACCAGCAGGGAAGGCAGGGGCAGGCATGGCTTTGGACTAAGGATGAGAAGGGCCTCAGCTGGGTGTGGTGGCACATGGCTGTCATCGCAGCACTCTGGGAGGCTGAGGCAGGAGGAACCCAAATTGGAGCCTAGCCTGGGGAACTTAGTGAGACCCTGTCTCAATATTAAAAAAATTTTACAAAAAAGGGCAGGGGATGTAGCTCGGTGCCAAGGCTGTGAGTTCAATCCCCAGCACCAGGAAAAACACAGAGACAGAGAGGGAGACGCTCGCAGCAGCTCTCCAGGGCCTCCCAGCAGCCTTGACCCGGCGCTGGGTAAAGCAGATCATTCTCACAGTTCCAGAGCTAGAATCCAGAATGAAGGTTTGGCAGGTTTATAGTCCCCTTCCAGCTTGAAGCGGGATTTGCTCGAGGCCTGTCCTTAGCCTTTGGGGCTATAGGCAGCGACTGGCATGCTCAGCTTGCAGATGTGTCCCCCAGTCTGTGCCTCCCCTGCGCTGGGTTCCGGGTCCTTCTGTCCAGATCTCCTGTCTGTCCTCTGAACTCGGCACTCTGGATTAGGGGTTGTCCCTTCTTTGCCTCAGCCAGTGACATCTACAGTGACAGTATTTCCACACAAGGTTGTGTTCGTTCTGAAACGCTGAGTGTTAGGACCGTGAGGCGGCTTTCTGGGAGCTGGGTGTGGTACTGAACACTGTTGATCCCAGCTACTCGGAAGGCTGAGGCAGGAGGATCACAAGTTCCAGTCTCGCCTTGGGTAACTTCACAAGACTCGACCTCAAAGTAATAAATAAAAATCCGCCCCCTAACGGACAGTTACCATTTGGAATGGATTGTTACAAAGCAGCTGTGACCCCGGACACTGGAATTAAAATGCCAGTGTTCATGGGATGAGGCAGGAAAGCTGACCAGAAGAGCCCTCGAGGAGGCTCCTGGATGTGGTTGTTCAGTAGATTTTCTAAGCAATTTGGGGTGGGGCTGGGTCTCCTCCCCAAAAGATTTAAATTCCAGTAAAAATGAGTGCTTGAAGAGTAACAGGCAGTTTCCCTAATGCTGCCTTTGCTTGTTGTTTGTTTGTTTGCTTTTTGAGACAAGGTCTTGCTGTGTAGTGTAGTGTAGGCTGACCTTGAACTCGCTGTGTAGCCGAGGCTCGCCTCGAACTTGCAGTGATCCTCCTGCCTCAGCCTCCTGAGGACTGGCATTACAGGCATGCGCCCTGGCTTCCTGATGTCTGGTAAGATAGGAAAAGAACTTGGATCATTTGGAATATTAGAGGGCTTTTGGCCCGGGGCCTGTAGCTCACCACGGCCTCATTACCTCCCCAGGACACGGATAAACTGAGAACGGCAGCCTGGTGAGGGCCTGCTTTACTTCCCTGGTGTCGGCAGACAACCTTCTGAGCCAGGACTGCCAGCCTGTGCTTCTCCTTGGATCCTCAGCGAAGTTCATGGCACACAGTAGGTGCTTAATAGTTATTTGTTGAAACTATGAATGCTGGACGAGGAAAAAAAGGATTTTATAATATATATTTATTTTTGTGGCCCTGGGGATTGAACCCATAGAGAGCTGAGCTATACCCCTCAACCCTTTTTTTATGTTTTAAATTTTGAGACAGCGTCTTGGTAAGTTGCAAAGGCTGGCCTTGAACTTGTGATCCTCCTACCTCAGCTTCCTAATTAGGTGAGATTACAGCTGTGTGCCACTATGCCAAGCTGAGATTAAAAATTTCTCTTTATATAATGTATATATAAATATATACATATATACATATATTATATGGATTTTTGAAAACAATATATAATGAGAAAGAGGGACTATCCAAGTGGTAGTAGCTGAGGATTTATTATTATTACTACTGCTATTACTATTATTATTATTATTATTTTGAGACAGGGTCTCACTATGTAGTTCAGGCTGGCCTTGAACTCACGGTCATCCTCCTGCCTCAGCCTCCCTAGTGCTGGGATCACAGCATTGCACCACCACACCACAGGTGCCTGTTTTAGGAGACGATCTTAACCAGAGGAAAAAAAATTTCTTTTTGTTAACAATTTCTGTAATTAGGGGCTGGGGATTTAGCTCAGTGATTAGAGTGCTTGCGTAGGAAGCACAAGGCCCTGAGTTCGATCCCCGGCACCACAAAAAAAAAAAAATGGAAAATTATGAATAAATCTGCTGTAAATAGGGAGGGAACAGAGGGGAGGGGTGGGGAAGAGGGGGGAGAACCAAGATGCATCATGTACAGGTACAAAATAAATGTGATGAATGTAACCATTATATGTAAAATGTACCAATACATGTTCTTGGTTTAAAATAAAAAAAAAACAATTTCTGTAATTAGAAGAGATTAGATTAGATTAATGGCTGATTAGTAACAACAATATCAACTGTAACAATGAAAAAGGAGTATTAACTTCAGAGAATTTTTAAAAAGTCATACCAAGCTGAGTGTCGTGGCACATGCCTATAATTCCAGCAACATAGGAGGCTGGGGCAAGAGGATATGAAGTTTGAGCCCAGCCTAGGCACCATAGTAATTTAGTGACTGTCTCAAAATTAAAAAAGAAAAAAAGTATATGGGCTGGGGATGTAGCTTAGTGGTAGGGCTCCCCTGAGTTCAATTACCAATACTGCCAAAAAAAGGGGGGGTGGTTGGGGATTTAGCTCAGGAGTAGAGTGCTTGCCTAGCAAACACAAAGCCCTGAGTTCAATCCCCAGCAGCCCCCCACCTCCAAAAAGTCATGGCAGTTAAACAGCAAAAATTCATCTAATCTGATTTAAAAATAGGAAAAATGATCCAAATACATATTTCTCAAGGGAAGACATTCAAATGGTCAAGTATCTGAAAAATGCTCAACATCCCCGATTATCCAGGGGTGCAAATAAAAACCACACAATCAACCACATCATCCAGTGAGAATACCGTTATCAAAGACGGAAAATAACACGTGTGGGTGAGATCAAGGAGATTGGAACTCTCATGCGAGGTTGGTGGGAATGTAACTTAGTGCAGTTTGTACAAAAGAGCATGGGGTTTTCTCCAAAAACAGAAAATTGATTTACCATTGATCCACCGATCCCACCCCTGGGTATGTATTAAAAAAATAAAATTATTAGATCAAAGAGATCCCTGCGCAGCTGGGCATGGTGGCACATACCTGTAATCTTAGCCCTCGGGAGGCTGAGGCAGGAGGATCACCACCTGTGTCTGGGCTACATAGTGAGTTCAAGGCCAGTGTGAGGGTCGATTGATTGTGTCAACTTGAGTAAGAGAAGCTCAACTAAATTGACTCAGCAATTCCACATGCTAGGGCGGTTTGTCACCTGGATGATATAAAGGGGACGTGAAGGACAGATCTGCTTCCTTTTCTTCAGAGAAAGTCCAGTCTTTTTTTTTTTGTTTGTTTGTTTGGTCCTGGGGATTAAACTCAGGGTCTCATGCTTGCTAAGCACGTGCGCTAACCACTGAGCTAACTTCCCAGCCCTGGAGCCCCAGTCTTCACCTTCACCTTGGACATCATCTCCGGGCTTCCAGCGCAGACTCTTCAACTTTGGCGCGGACTCCTCACCCTTCTTTTTCTGATCCCTCGGCCTCCAGATACAGACTCACACGGGGCACTGCAGTAAGCTCCAGACCTTCTACTGGATCCTCGGATCTCCGGTGCACAGATGGACCCTCTGCCCTCTTGCACACCTGACACTGTGGGTGGCCCTCATAAGCCAATCTGTGAATTCTTATATATTCGTATATCTCGGATTATATCTGATTCTCTGGTAAATACTGATACAGCCAGCCCGAACTACACAGTGAGACCCTGTCTCAAAAAACACCAAAAAACCCCCAACAAACAAACCCAACACCCAACCCCAACCACCCTAAAACAAAAGAGACTCCTGCTCACCCCTGTTCACTGTAGCTCTTCTCACAAGAGCCAAGTGTGGAGCTGGCTGTGATGTCCGTGGATGGATGAGTGGGTAGAAAATCTGCGCTTTATAGGGCTGGGGTCGGAGGTCAGTGGTAGAGCACTTGGGCGCGCACATGTGAGGCCCTGGCGTCCCCTCCTAGTGCCACACACACACACACACACACACACACACACACACACACAGAGGATAAAAATATAGCATATATACACAGTGAATTTTATTCAGTCATAAAAAGGGTAAAATTTGTAGCCTGTTGTGTGATGGTGTAAAGCTGAACCCAGCACTTGGGAGGCTGAGGTGTGAGGATCACCATGAGTTTGAGACCAGCCTGGGCTACACAGTGAGACCCTGTCTCAAAAAACAAAGCGAACTCTCTCTAATCCCAGTGTTGCGTCTGAGGTGGGTCTGGGTTCCGAGTACCCCCGACACACTCCTGCCTGGGAACTGTCTGTCTCTCTCTCTCCGTCATAGAAAGAAGAGGAGGCAACGAGACCAGAGTGCAAGTAGAAGGAAGTTTATTTTCAGAGCAAAGCGAAAGCTGCCTCTGACAGGATGGTGGGGGGTCCAGAGCTGGGACACCGCCTGAGCAGGTCCAGGGTTGTGGATTTATAGAGTTTGGGGCAGACATCACCCACCCCCAGGAGGGGTACCCGCTTGATTGGTTGATATGCTTGTTGTCTGAGGCTCGATAAATTTGGGTAGGGGAAGCGTCTAGCATGATGAGGGGCTTTTCCTGTTTGTCTCTCTCTCGGGTGTGGAAAAAGGGGAACATGAGACCCTCTTCTGACAGCTGGAGGGTGAGAGACTTGCTGTTAGCTTCACTTCAAGCAAGGGAGTTCGAGGAATTTGGGGGAAGTCAGCTCACACACTGTACTTTGTGGTAAGCAGCTAAAAAAACTGCAGACTGTCAGCTTTCTGACTGCTAGTTAAAATCTATACACAGATGCAGAGATACAAGTGGCAGGGCCCAAATCTCTCTGTCTCTTCCTATCAGTCCCGATATCCCTACATCAGTACTTGAGGCTGAGGCAGAAGGATCGCTGAGAGTTCAAGACCAGCCTGAATGACATAGCAAGACCCTGTCTCAAAAAACAAAACAAAACAAAATAAAAAATAAAAAAGAAAGAGATAAAGAATAAGTATATTGCTGTGCATGGTGGCACACACCTGTAACCATAGCACTCTGGGAGGCCGAGGCAGGAGGATTGCAATTTCAAGCCCAGTGTAGGCAGTTCAGTGACTTAGCGAGACCCTGTCTGAAAATAAAAAGGGGGCTCGGGACGTAGCTCAGGAATTGGATATAATGATGTTTGCGAAAGCCCTGGGTTCAATCCCCAGGGACACACACGCACACAGAACAAGTATAAATCCTAGGTATAGATTCAAGAGAACTGCAAACATATGTCCTCAAAGAACGTACATGAGGCTGTTGCGGCCTCCTCACGCTCGCCCACCCCACTTTCTCCAGGGTGTTCTTTTATCCGCTCTTTCCTCTTTCACGAGGGCCACGCTGACTCTGCAGAGCCAGTTTCTCCCTCACTCCTCACTTCTACTTTTTAAAATAAACTTTAAAAAAAGAATGTATACGAATGTTCTTAGCAACATTCTTCATCATAGCCCCAAATTGAAACCAACTCGAATGTCTATCAGCTGACAAATGAATAAACAAAATGTGGAAATGTGGTATATCCATATGATAGAGCGTTACTTGCTATAAACAGGAATGAGGTTTTTTGTTTTGTTTTGTTTTGCTGTACTGGGAATTGAAACCAGGGACTTTACACTGACCTACATCCCCAAATCTTTTTTTTTTGAACTCAGGGCCTTGTGCTGGCTAAGCAAGTGCTCTACCACTTAAGCTAAATCCCTGACCTGCCAGCTCTCTTTTTTAAGACAAGGTGTTATTAAGTCGCTAAATTGCCCAGCCTGGGTTTGAACTTGTGATCCTCCCGCCTCAGCCTGGGAGAGTGCTGGAATTACAGGTGTGTGCCAGCACAGCCTGTGGGAACGAAGTTCCGATTCATGATACATCATGGATAAACCTTGAAAGCATAATACAGATGAAAGAAGCCAGACACCAAGGCCACATATAGGATGATTTCATTTCTATCAGATGTCCGGGAGGGGAGGGACCAGAGAGACAGAATGGAGAAGCAGCCCCAGGGGCAGGGCTGCGGGAGGGCACAGGGCTTGGGGTTTCTGCTTGGAATGATGAGACATTCTGGAATTGGATATGGTGATGTTTGTAAAACTTACTAAAATCACTGAGTCGTCTATTTTCAAAGAGTGAAATTTTGGTATGCGAATCATGTCCCAATAACATATGCAAAAAATAAGAATAAGGATAAAAATAAAGACATTTTAATTTGTGCTAAAGCCAAGAATTTATGAACAGATCCCTCCGCTCACCAAAGGAATTTTGGGCAGAGAAACTTGAAGAGAAGGAAATTGATCCCAGGAAGAAAGTCTGGGATATAAGAAGAAACAGCAAATCGGGAGAGTAAGGAAAGTGTGGGAAACACCCACAGCATTCAAAGCAACGTTTATTCCTCGGGATCAAATGGGAAATGAAGCCAAAAGACTGGAACTCAAGGAAAGGCAGTGAAATCTTTGAGAGTCCGACATGGTGAGAAGGGTAAGATGTGATTCATGTTAGACTCTGTGAGGTCAGAGGAACATGTCAGGATGCCAGGAGTCCCCAGTGAAAAAAGATGTTGAATGCCTGTGTCCCAAACTGGTAGGTGAGAAAAAAATGAAATAAGGTAAAACCTCAGTCAGTTCCAAGGAACACAGCGAAGAAAGAAGAGGAATCTTCGGCAGGTAGAACAACACCCTAAAACAAAGGACTCCCGGACAGGTCACAGGAAGACCGTGAAGTCCATCATCTCTGCAGTCTCTACAAGTAAAAATAGACAACTCTGCAGTCAAATATCATAAACTATCAGACTGGATTTAAAAAAGAAAAGCCAAATGCTGCTAATACAAGGACATCTAGGGGCTGGGGATTTAGCTCAGTGGTAGAGCACTTGCCTAGCAAGCTCAAGGCCCTGAGTTCAATCCCCAGCACCAAAAAAACCCCCAAAACAAACAAACAAAAACATCTAGAAATGAGGACAGATGAGAAATGATAACAGTGAGAAAAAACCCTAGAAAAATACTAAGTGAAAGAAAACTAGCACAGTTACATTGTTATCAGACAACACAGACTTTAAGATTAGAGGCATCAGTAGGGATACAAAGGGCCAGTATAACAAACTTCCAATTCACCAGGAAAAGACTGTATAAACTATAGCTAACTAATAATAAGGATTCAAAATATATAAAGTCCATAAGGGAGACATAATTAAACTAATAGGAAAGTTCCAAGAAAAATACAGGAAACTCCTACGTAATATTAATTAGATTTTTCTTTCTTTCTTTTTTTTTTTTTTTTTTTTTTGTACTGGGAATTGAATCCAGGGCCTTCATACTGAGCTACTCATCCAGCCCTTTTTATTTTTTATTTTGAGACAGGGTCTTTCTAAGTCACTAAGTTGCCCAGGCTGGGCTTGAACTTGCAGTCCTCCTGCCTCGGCCTCCCAGAGTGCTGAGATTGCAGCATGTGCCACCACATCCAGCCAGAGGCAAGAAAAAAATTTTTTTAAAATTAATTTTATTGGTACATTTTTGATATACATAATGATCATATTCATCATAGGGAATTTGTACCTGTACATAATATAGCTTAATTCTTTTTTTCCATTCCCCTCTCTTTCCTTCAGTCCTTACCCTCCCCCTTGACAAAACCTTGTTTCTATTGTTTTCCTTCCATTATTTTTTATTTTTTTAATCCCTATTTCCTCCCTTTCCTCCCCCTTCCCTCATGCCCCTGCCCATTTGAACATTTTCTTCCTACTTCCCAGTTTTTTGGCCTTTGGTTTTTGGGTTTCTCACACAAGAAAAACAATGTGATATTTAAACATGTGTCCAATTTATTTCACTTAAAATTATGTTCTCATGGTGCATCTGTTTACCTAAAAAAAGTCTCAAGCTTATCCTTCTTCGTGGCAGTGTAGTACGTACTCCGTTGTGTATACAAACCACATTTTCTTTATCCATTCATCTGTTGACAGGTATATGGACTGTTTCTGGGATTTAGCTATTACAAATTGTGCTGCTATAAGCATGGGTGTGCATGTATTGCTGTGATATGATGTTTTTAACTCTTTTGGAAAGATACCTAGAAGGGGAATGGCTGGGTCAAATGGAACCTCTAGTTTTAGTTGTTTGACAAATCTCCACACTGATTTCCATATTGGTTGTACCAGTTTACACTCCTACCAACAGTGGAGAAGGGCTCCTTTTTCCCCACAGCCCCGCCAGTATTTGTTTTTAGTTGATTTCTTGGTGACGGCCATTCTTTGTGGAGTGAGATGGAATCTCAGTGTTGTTTTAATTTGCATTTCTTGAATTACTAGTGATGCTGAGTATTTTTCATATACTGTGTTTATTTGCCGTTTCTACTTTTTCATCTTTTTTCATTTCCGATGCTCATTTTTGGATTGTGTCTTTAAATTTGGGGGAGTCTGATTTTGAGTTCTTTGTATATTCTAGATATTTGTCCTTTGTCTGAGGAACAGCTGGCGAAAGTTTTTCCTGTTCTGTGGTTTGTCTCTTCACTCTGTTGGTGGTCTCTTTTGCTGGAGGCATGAAAAATTTTAAGTCCAATTTATTTTTTTCTTTTGTTGCTCATGCTTTTGGGGTCAGATTTGAGCCTCCTTTGCCAAACCCAAGGTAATGAAGTTTACCTCCACCTTTTCCTCTAAGAGTTTTCAGTGTGTACATTTTGGTTTTATTCATTCTGAGTTAACTGTTGTCGTCCATTGCTCTGTCTGCCTGCCCTGTGCCAGCGCCACACCCTCATGATTGTGATTACTTTGTAGCAAGACCTGAAACCAGGAGATGTGAGTCCAATGTGGGTCTTTTTCATGGTTGTTTTGACTGTGCAGGGTGTCTTGCAAGTCCACATGAATTTTGGAATCAATTTATCACACACGTGTGTGTGTGTGTGTTGGTTTTTTGAGACAGGGTCTTGCTATGTAGTCCAGGCTGGCCTTGAACTCACTATGTAGCCCAGACTGACTTCAAACTCGTGGTGATCCTCCTGCCTCAGCCTCCCTCCCAGATACTGGGATCACAGGCATGTGTCACCATGCCTGGCTGTAAAATTTTTTTGGTTATCAGCTTGTCAGTTGTCCCAAAGAAGTCAGCTGGGCTCTAACAGGTTGGACTGAGTTCTCTGTCACGTTGTAGGGGAGTGCAGTGCCCACGGCTGGCCACCGTGCTGGCCTGGTACAGTGTGTGTCCTCTAGCGGCTAAGCCTGTGTGAATATCCCTGGGACTGGGCGTGTGTAGCAAGAGGAGGTGGAAATCACTAGGCTCTCCCCATGACTGTAGTAATGGGCGATATTTGATCGGGTCCCCCTGAAACAGAGTCTGAGATGGAGATTCGAGTGAGCAGGATTCTGTGGGGGCGACCCCAGGAAGCAGGTAGGGAACTTGGGCAGTGGACCATGGAGGACAAGAGGTGAGGAGTGTCGTCTGACTGCATGTTATCGCTGTGGGTATCAGGGCTCCATCTCCTTGGCGGCCTCCGGGAGATGCTGGAGGACAGGGGATTTTGAGCTGGGTCTGTCTTGGTCGTGGGGAGCTGCTGTGAGCACTGCACCCCGTGATGTTTAGCAGCACCCTGGCCTCTACCCACTGGATGCCAACAGCGACCGTCCAACCCCAACGTCTCCAGACACTGCCAGTGACACACCTGGCCGAGAATCATGCTGCAGAACGCAGCTCAGATTTGTCCCATCCAAGGGGCCAGCGTGCATCTGTCATTGTTCTGGGTTGCTCTGGGGGTGTGAAGTCCCTGGCGCTTCGGGCCTGTCCCAAGCATCAGCTAATGTGGTCCCGGGTGGGAGCCTCGTATCTGCCTGGGGGACCCTGCAGCACTGAACCCAACTAACCCTAACCCTAACCCTTTCATCCCTCGGGGCAGGCCTTGGCCCTCAGCTCTGTTCTCAGTGGCTTGTCCCAACTGCTGCAAGGGAAGGAGAAATGGCCACATGGACTGAGAATCCCCTAAACGATCTGGGGTTCCCTGGTAGAAGGCACTGGGGGACAGGTGTGCCCGAAAAGTTAGCTCACCTTCTGGTGCCCGCCTGCGGCCACTAAGAGCTTCTTTTCCAGGGTGCTGTGTGACTTTGGGCGAGGCACCTCTCCTTGCTGATGTTGTCTCTCTCCTGCTTAAGTGCGGTGGAGAGGGGCAGACGACCTTGAAATGTCCTTGCAGCTCGCGTGGCTGCTCAGAGCCGAGGGAGGCAGCGGGGGGCCTTCGGGCAGCTGGAGACCCCAGGGTCCAGCCGGAAAATGTGACTTCTTGGCAGCTCGGCCCCCAGCGGCGACGCTGGCCTCTGATCTCGGCATTTCCATGGTGCACCCGACACTGGCCAGTCACAGCCCAGCGTGGCCCTCGCCACTCAGGAACATCTGCTACAGCGCTTACCACGCTAATAGATTAACTCTGAGAGCTGGGCAGGTGTTTTCCACCCCAGCCAGAAAACATCAAAATCACATTGCTCTCCAAGCCTTTCCGAACAGGCAATCGAGTTCGAATGACTCATACGGTCTAGCAGATAATAAAACACACGTAACATTTGCTTTAGGGTACAGGTGGGGGTATTTTGTCCCGTGCGGAGGAGAAACAAAAACCCGCTCTATTTGGGAATAGGGTAATTGAATACAGATGGGAGGAGGTAAATGAAAGAATTTAGCAAATATCTCAGTGGAATAGCTAATGGGAATGAGACAGAATAGGAAATTAAAAATTATTCGAAGCAGATGGACCGTTCTTTGAGTTTTTAAAAATTTATTAGGGCCGCGAAAAAATGTGTCTGTTTATTTTCTACGGCCATGAAATTAATGACTTGGTGAGTTTTGCTTGTGCAATTTTATGACTGCCATGTCATCTGTCATAATTTGGGAGCCATTTGATATGGATTTATGAATGTCCCCACCTCTCTGCCCCTCCCTGATTTATGGGGGTGGGTCAGACTGTGAAGTAGCTTGTCCCCTTTCGGGGTGCCATGCCCATGCCGATGTTAGCTCAGCCTGGCAGGCCCTGAGGAGCTGGGCGATTCTCCACCCAAAGATGAGCGGGAAAATTGCGAGGGTCACTCCGGGGCTGTGGGAAAGGGGCAGGTCTAACCCCGCTGAACTTCCTCTTTGAGAGTGACCTCTGCCTGCCCAGGCTGTGGGGTGCGGGTGGTGTCGGGGCTGGGGAAGCCACCCCAGCTGCTGGCACCAGGCTGGGGATGTTGTGGGACCACCTGGCTGCCCCCTCCCCACAGCGGGGCTCGCCTGCCCTAAGACCTGCAGCTTGGGAAGGAGGGAACAGCTTCCCGCTCCTTGGGGACCCGTGCATGCCTGGTCTGAGGCCAGGCGCCAGCGCATTCCCCAGACAGTGGTTAAAATCGGCTTTTGCACCTGGCAGACTCAGGTCCAGCTTCACTCTGACTCTTCCTGACTGTGTGATTTGGGGCTGGTCACTACCCCCTCTGAGCCGTGGGTTCCCTCTTTGTTTCCTGGCCAGAATGTCACTGGGTGGGGTACGGGGAGGTTCTTCAGAGAGGACATGGAGACCTCAGGTCACCCCATCCATGGAGTAGGCTCTTGTCCTGCTGTGGAGAAGCTTTTCCGGATGTGTCCGTGAGGGGCACAGCAGAGTGACTAAGCGCCATTACAGCAGTACCCAAGCAGCGAGGAAGAGGGTGCTTGGGGAGAGGTGCATGTTATGTCTGGGCTGGGGGATTTATGTGGTCTTGGGGATGGAGATCTGTGCAATTCGTGAATCTGTAGTATTGGAGAAAAAGCAGGCCTGGGACAGGAGGATCACTGTGAGTTCGAGGTCAGCCTGAATTACATAGAACTACATAGCAAGAACCTGTCTCAAAGAACCAGAATGACAACAACAGAAGGTCAGTGTGGATTTGAGCAGAATAAACAGGAGAATAATTCTTTTTTTTTGAGATGGAGCTTTGCTATGTTGTTTAGGATGGCTTTGAACAGGTTATGTAGCCCAGGCTGGCCTTGAATACACCATCCTCCTGCCTCAGTCTGTAATTCCAGCACTCTGGGAGGCTGAGGCAGGAGGACAGCAAGTCCAAGCCCAGCCTGGGCAATTTAGCAATGTATTGAGAACCTGTGTCAAAAAAATAAGGGCCGCGAGTGCAGCTCAGTGTAAAGACTGGGTTCAGTCCCCAGTACCACATGCAGGCACACACGCCTGTGCGTACATTATCTTATTTAATCCTTACTAGTCTTCACCAAGGTGGGTTTTTAATCAACCTGTTTTCCTCATGGCGACACTAAGACTCAGAGAGGTGAAGTCACTTAGCTGAGGTCACACAGCAGAGCCAGGATCCAGCCCTGTATGTCTGAATCCTCACTGTGAGGCATTACTGAAGTTGAGTGACCTGGCAGAGGTAGCGCGTGGGATGGAGGAGGCAGCTGGGCAGCTGAGACCCCAGGGGCAGGTGTCCAAGAGGGGTGACTCTGAGCATGGGCAGGGCTAGCTGTTGGGGCCCAGAGTGCCAAGTGTTCTTGAAGTCGTAGTGCTGGGCTCCAACAGGCAGGACGGAGCAGAGCTCCGGGCTTCATAGCAGGCGCGCTTCCTGCCGGTTTCCATCCAGATGTTCTCTGTGGGCCAGGCTCTGAGGAAATGAGTTCCCTGCAGGAGCACGGAGGAGGGGGAGGCTCCTGGGCCTCCGAGTCAAGGCCCCCGCTGTGCTGAAAGGCTGCAGGCTCTGGTGGCCAGGGCTTCCCTCCCAGGGAACAGAGGGGTGTGGGCAGAGCCCCTGGATGGCACCTGCTGTCCCTAGGGTCCCTGCTTGGACCAGCTGGGACTCCTTCTTCCCTGCCTCCCCCTTCCTTCTGACTGACGAGGATCCCGTGGAGCCCACGCTCATAGCCCTGTGTCTGCGGCCTCTGGTGGCCACGCTCCTTATTCAGGGTTGGGGACAAGGAGGTGGCATTTCCTGTGTGTGTAAGGTAAATGGTAGATAGAACTTCTCACTGCAGAGGCTGCCTGGGAGAGAAAAGCTAGAAACTCCAACTCCTTTTTGTTTTGTCTTGTTTTTGGAGGCAGGGACTCACTGTGTAGTTCAGGTTGGACTTGAACTTGCTGTGTAGCCCAGGCTGGTCTTGAACTTGCCTGCCTCAGCCTCCCAAGTGCTGGTATTACAGGCGTGACCACCACACCCATCTAACAGGGACAGTTTATGCTTAATGCCTTGACCTGTAGATTCACAAGGGATTGCAGAAATGATTACTCTGTCTTCATTGGTCAGCGTGCAGGAACTTCTCTTCATCAACTCTGGTTGCCTTGGTGCAGTTCATATAGCGAGGGCTGGTGACACTTGGATTCATCATTTTATTTACCAGTCTCCAAAGGCACAAATTAGTTTCCTATCATCTCCTGAGGTTGGTTTGTCTGCTTGCTTTTAGTATCATCATGAACTCATAGATTTAAATATATTAGGTGCATTTTAGCCCTTTGTAGTTTTATTATTGATGCACATGTTTGCTTTTCATTGCTGTGACCAAATACCTGAGAAAAACAACGTAAAGGAGGAAAGGTTTATTTTCGCTCAGTTTCCAAGGTCCATGGTTGGCTGCTCCGTTGCTTTTCAGCCTGTAGGGAGGCAGAAACATCATGGTGGAAGGGTGTGGTGGAGGAAAGCTGCTCACCTCATGGCAGCCAAAAGCAGAGAGCAGGAAAGAGCCAGAGACAAGATATACCCTTCCCGGTCACACTCCCAGTGACCTACTTCCTCCGACTAGGCCCTGCCTCCTAACAGCACATTCAGCTGTGACTGTATCAAAGGATCGACCCATTGGTGAGGTTGGCAACCTCATGATCCAATCACCCGTCTAGGCTCCACCCCTGAACACATGTGCCTTTTGGAGAACATTTTTATCTAAACCATAACAATACTTACCTAGTCCCATCTTCGGCCTGAGTCCTCTGGATACTTGCCTTCAGTGCTACTCTAGTCTTTGAAGACTCCTTACTAACTGGTGTAACGCTGCTCATCTTGTTTATTTCCTGTGAGTGAATAAATCCGGGGGAAGAAGCAACCCCTCTCAAATCTTGGGTAGCGCGTTGGCCAAGGCTGCTCTGCTCTCGCTGGGGCAGAACAGTGAGTGGCGCAGGCACTCAGCTCCGTCCCATTGCTGTGGACAGAAAAGGTCCCCAGAAATGGAATTGGATGATTGCGTGGAATCATGGTCATTCTATTTTAAATTTATATTTATTTATTTGCGATGTTGGAGATCAAATCCAAGGCCTCCCACTTGCTAGGCAAGCACTACTGAGCTACCCTTCCAGGCCTATTTGTAATTTTTTTGGAGGGGACGCCTAAAGGGTGATTTAAGAAAAGGTATGATAGGATATTGGCTTGGCTGTGTTACCAAAGAAAGACAGAGGGCTTCTTTCTCTTCATAAAAGTGTCAGATGATAGGGAGTTGGGGCAGCCGTCAGGTGGCTCTGCTCCTCAGTGTTATCTAGGGACCCAGGTTCCTTCTGTCTTGTGGCTCATATCCTCTAGGACAGTGCTGGCCAGTAGAATGGAAACGTTTTCCATCTATACTGTCCAATATATGAGTCTGTTGAACATTTAAAATATGGCTGGTGCGATCCACAAACTGGATTTTGTTTTGTTTTGTTTTGTTTTTGAACTGGGTTTTAAATTGTATTTCATTCTTATTAAGTGGGCACATGTGTTTAATGGCTCTAGTGCTGGCCAGAAGAACTCTTATCCTTATCCCTGAGGCTGAAAGGATTCCCACTCACCCACCTTGTAGACTGCAGGAAGAGGAGAAACAGGAGGAAAAGCAACTTTCTTTTGAGGGCATACATCACTTCCTCTTACGTGTCATTGGTCAAAGCTTAGTCATAGGGCCATGCCTAGCTGCAAGGGAGCCTGGGAAATGAAGTGTCTAGTTGAGTGGTCCTGTTTCTGACTGAGCTTAGTCCCTGCTACAACAAGGAAGCAAGGAGACAGTGGATAATGTGGGCACTTAGAGGCAAGGAAACCAGGCAGAGAATCAGGCTTTTATTTTTGAAAAGCAGACATGGAGCTTAAAGCTCTTGCCATGGTGATGATCCCAAGCTGGCTCACCAGCTGTCCCAATCACAGAGAACTCTGGGACACAAGTGGGGGGTAAATATTGACACAGAATCGTAAAACAGGATCTCGAGAGCTGTAGGGGACTCTGTGCATCCATTTAATTATTTAATTTGAAAAAAGACCCTCCCCCCCCAAAAAAAAACCAAGAAAGAAAAAAGAAAAAAAAAAAGCAGGAGAAAAATCCACTCTTCCCAAGTTTAGAGACATTCAGTAATTTGCCCATGTGCTAGTTTCCTGTGGTTGTTGTAACAAATTGCCCAAAACGGATGACTTACAACAGAAACTTATTCCCTCACCATTCTGGAAACCAGAAGTCCTAAATCAAGGTGTCGGCCAGGATGAACTCCCTCCAGAAGTGCATAGAGGAGAGTCCCTTCTCGCCTCGTCCAGTTGCTGGTGGCCCTGGCATTCCTGGGCTTGTGGCCACATCATTGAATCTCCGCCTCTGTCTTCATGTCACTTCTGTGTCTTCTGTTCTTGTCTGTGTCAAATTTTCTTTTGTCTCTTTGTACAAGGACACTTACCAGTGGATTTAGGGCCCACATGGTTAAACTGGCAGAAGCGCCTCCTCTCAAGAACCTTAACTTACATTTTGTGCCACAGGAGGTGATAGTGGAAGGTTCCAAGATTAGGATGTAAACATTTCTTTTGCTGAGGGAGGCGCCATTCATCCCACTGCAACTCAACCCATGTACCTTGCAAGAGGCCCCAGATTGCCCAATTTCAGGTACATGGTGTTTAGTGCAGCGGCTCTGAAGGTGACAGTAGAATTGGGACTTGAATCCAGGCCGATCCAGAACCTACAAATATGACCACCAAAGCCCACCAAGTTTTCACCTGAAATGTAACCTGCGAGTTAGAGTCGTTCAACCCTGAGAGTCTGTGTTACCTGTTTCAGCATTAAAGTCCCGTCCATAAATCACTGCTCAGCTGCACACTCCCAGGTTCCCTTGTAGGTTCTCTCTGCCCCTCATAGGTCCGCTTCTGCTCTGGCCGGTGTGCTTTGCCTCTAAGAGGATGAGAATTCCTCTCATCCATAAAGTACTCGCCCCTTTGTAAAGCAGTTTCATATCCTGTGAGGACTTTTATCCTTTAGTGTTAGTGCCACTAACTGTTCTTGACTTAAAAAGCAGAGGAGTTGAGTCCCTTTATTATTCCATAAATAGCAACAGTCCCTAGATAAAGTTCATTTTTGTATATGACCCTGATTCAATTCCTGTTTGGAATCAGCAACCTGCAGTAGAAAAAAAAAAAAATCCACACTCCTGCAGTGCTAGAAAATGGAAAGATGGTGAAAGACTCTAGAGCCCGGCAGGAAGAGGTCAGCCCCATGTCTGGGGCCCTGCTCCCCGGGGCAGAGGCTGTGGGAAGGAAGCTGCCCCATACCCTCACTTTCCTCTGTGGGGAGGGTGTCTGGCTTCTGGGGTGGGCACCTGCTGCTTATGGTGGCTCCTTATAGAATCCCAGCACATGCGCCCTAAAAATACTCTGCCTGCTTGCTGCCAAGCTGCCCACATTGTCACACTCATTCTCCCCAGTCTCTCTCACCCATGTGTACACGTATGAATAATAATGGCTCACAATTATTAGGCACTCCAGTGCACTGGCAACCTTTATCCAGGGACTTCTGTTCATGAATCGTTTAATTCTTACAGCCACCCTTTGAGATTGGTACTATTCTTCCCCCCACTTAAAAGCTGTAGAGAATGAGGGACAGAGAGTTGCAGGATCTTGCCTTCATGTGATTTGAACCTGGGCCATCTGGACCCAGCTTCCACGCCACATCACCCAGACCCCTACCTACCCTACTCACATATGTGGCACCCGTGCTCACGCACACATGTTCTTCCACTTGCATGTCCGTCACACTCTTGCGCTGACCCCGACCTTGCTCTGCTGTTTCCTCTGCTGCCAATCTGCACCTCTCAGGGACCTGGTTTCTTTTGAAGCGAGTGACTGGCCCGGGTGTCGGGTCAGGATGGGAGCAGGGTGGCCGCTGACAGAGTGATGAAAAGCAGGAAAGTCACAAATAAGCAAACAGCCCTGCCTGGACACGGCCTCAGCCGAGCATTTCCTGAATGTCCAGGGATGTGTTTATTTTCTGATGAGTGTCCAGAGCCAGCCCTGGACGGGCATGTCCCTCCCTTCCCTAGTGCCCGTCTCCATGGAGCTGCGGGGCTGTGGGTCTGGCTCCTGAGGGCTGATGACACAAATGGCCATCTCACCCAACAGAGACTCGCGGCCCTCAGACTGAGGCTGGTCTGCTTTTCAGCTGAATCCCTCCAGCCCTGGTCCCCTGCTGCCCCCTGACCTCACCCTCAGGCCCCTCCAATCTCTCTGCCTTTGCTCTAGCCCTCCTTTGTCTGAGATGCCCAATTCTTGTTCTCTGGGCAAATCCTACCCTCTGTCCTGGACCCCACCCAATGACACCTCCTCCAGGAAGCTGTCTAGGATTCTTTCAAGGTGTAAGGCATCTCTTACTGAGATGAAAAAAACTGAACTGAAGAAAAGTTTTTAAGAAGGCATTTAAAATTGTGGTAATACACACATAACACCAAATTTGGTTTATCCTTCACGTGGCATGTGTCAGAATTTCCCTCCTTTTTAAAATGGAATAATGTTCTATGTGTTTTACCATGTTTTACTTGTCCAGTCGCATGTCAGCAGACACTTGGGTTGCTTCTGCTTTTGGCTAGTATGAATAATACTGCTCTGGACATGGGTACACAGAGAGCTCTTTGATGAACTGTTCTTTTAACGTTTGTTTATTCACTCATCTGCTGATGCAAATTTGAGTTCTTTCTGGTTTTTGTCTATTATGGCTAAAGCTACAGTAAACATTGGTGTACATATCTTCATAAGGATGTGTGCTTTTATTTCTCTTGGGCACGTATCAAGCAGTGAGCCGGATCATATGCTAAATGTATATTTAACTTTCTAAAGAGATTGTTAAACTGTTTTCCAACAGGGTTATATTATTTTGCATTTCTAGCAGCAGTATATGAAAGTTCCAGTTTCTCCACATCTTCACCAATACTTGGTGTGATAAGACTTTTAAATTTTAACTATTTTAATATGTGTTTAGAAATATCTCACTGTTGTTTAGTTTACATTTCCCTAATGACTACATTCTGATAGTTTGTCATATTTTCATGTCCTGTATAAATTGAGCCAATTTACTTCTTCCTTTCCAATATGAATGCCTCAGACAAAAGTCTTTTTCTTGCCTTATTGGACTGGCTTGAACATCTATGACAATGTTAAATAAAGGTGGCAAGAGTGGACATCCTTATCTTACTCCTGATCTTAGTGGAACCGGCTGTACTGGCTCCTGTCAGCTAACCGGGGTGGAACATGCCCATAATTCATGCTATTCTACTCAGGAGGCTGAGGCAGGATGATTCAAGATTAAAGGCCAGCCTAGGCAACTTAATGAGACTCTGTCGTAGAACAGAATAAAATAGAATAAATAGAACAGAATAGAAGAAGGCTGGGGATGTAGTTCAGTGGTAAAGTGCTTGCCTAGTATGTGCAAAACCCTGGGTTAAATCCCAAGTACCTAAAAAAACCCCCCAAACAACAAAAGCATCCAGTCTTTTACCCTTAGGTATGAAGCTAGCTGTGAGCAGGGCCCTAGATCAGCAGACAGACTGATAAGAATGCCCTTTAACAGGTTAAGAAAATTTGCTTTCGTCATGACTGTGCTGGATTTTGTCAGCTGTTTTTTCTGTATCTATTGAGATATTTTTTAGTATATGTGCTGCTAAGGTAAGCACTGTGTCTATTGAGGTAATCATCCGTTTTTGTCCTTCTTTTTATTAATATGCCATATTACATATGCCATTTTAATAAATTTGGCATTTTTGCATGTTAAATCAGCCTTGCATCATTGGGATGCACCCCATTTGATCATAATGCATTATGCTTTTCACATATTGTCAGATTTAATTCGCTAAAATGTTTGGAATTTTTGCCTTGAGGTTCATGAAGGACATTGCTCACTACTTTTTTTTGATATTAGAGTAATGGTGGCCTCACAGAATAAGTTCAGAAGTACTCTCTCCTCTTCAGTTTTCTGGAAGTGAAAAATGAGGATTTCTACTTTGGCTGGTGGGAAGAGACACTGTTCTTGGCCTGCTTATCCTTCTGAGCAAGTTTTCCCCTGGCCTTGGGTAGTGCCCTCACGTATGCCACTCAGACTGTGCTGGGTGCTGGGGGGCTCTGCCCATCTCTGGGGCTGTTTCTCTGTGTGCCTCTCTCTCCTTTCCAGTGCTCTTTCCTACAAACGCTTGATGCCTTGTGTCTTATTCATTTTCCCATCACTGGGACAAAATACCTGACACCCAAAATTTAAAGGAGGAGAAGTTTAATTTGGCTCATGGTTTGGGGATTCCAGCCCATGGTCAGCCGGCTCCAAGGCAGAAACAGCATGCTGAGAGGTAATGGTTGAGGAAAGCTGCTCACCTCATGGCAGCCAGGAAGTGGAGAGAGCAGGGAGCAGCTCAGAGGGAGATACAGGCCCCACCTCCTCACAGCACATTCAGCTGGAAACTCATCAATGGATCAGTCTGCTGATGATTGTAGCACCCAGTGATCCAACCACCTTCTGAAAGCCCCACCTCTGAATACATGAGATTTTGGGGGGACATTTTAGATCTAAACCATAACACCTGGTCTCCCTCAACTCTTGGCTGCATCCCCTTGACACATCTTTACTTAAGGAAGCTCTGCCTGGGATTCCTTTTCCTTTTGCTACATCCTGAGAACTGTCTCAAGGCTGGAAGTTGGGAAAAGTGTTTGGATCAGCTTTTCGATTTCCTATTTCCCTCCATCCAGGGGATGGGACCCGGGGCCTCACACATGCTAAGCAATGCTCTGCTGCTGAACTGATTTCCCATTCTTGTGGCTTTGCATTCAAAGTTTTGAAAATTATCCGATGCCTTTTGTGTGGAGTTTTAGTTGTTTTTTGTGGGAGAGCTATCTAGTCTGTTCTGCCCGGGCGGAAGCTGAAGGCTCTCGGTGCTCCGCTTCCAGTGACTGCGCTGTTAACTCAGGAGGCCGGCAGTTCAGAGCAGATGGGGGTAGCTTCTGGGACTGGCCGGAACAAGGAGAGAGGTTACCATGAGACAGTGTCCTTCTCCGTGCCCACGCCGAGCATCTGTCACCTCAGCGGCACATCTGCCCGCATGTCTGTCTGCGTGTCTAGATACATTCCACAGAGTCTGGAAAGCTGTCTACGCCTGCCCTCTGGGACAGGGCCCTAGCTTTTTCTTGCTCAGGTGAAACTCTGTGTCATCTGGCCAGATTTCTGGATGTCCACACCCAAGTCCGTCAGGCCCCAGCTGAACTGTGGATAGGCTGCTGACGAGCCAAGCAGACATTTGCCTTTTGTAGTTCTGGGAAGGCAGGGCAGGAGTGGAATGGCTTTTCTGCTTTGAGTCTGTCTGTTCACCTGGGGCTCTGCCTGCCCTACCCCTTCCCAGCAACCTCACAGGCTCTGAAAAGACCCTTGTGTTAGGATCTCAACAATTGAATTTTGTAAGGATCATAATCCAGCTGGGTATAGTGGTGCATGCGTGTAATCCCAACACTTGGGAGGCTGAGGCAGGAGGATAGCTGCTAGTTTGAGGCCAGCCTGGGCTACATAGTAAGACCCTGTCTCAAAAAACTAAAAACAAAACAAAACAGAAAATCATAATCCAGTCTGTTGTGGGATAGAGGAAAGGTGTCATTATGGTTTATATCTAGTTGTCCCCACAAAAGCCTTTTGTGTTCATAGGTGGGGCTTCTGGGAGGTGATCGGGTCATTGGAGGTGTGATACTCACCAGCGGATTAGTCCCTCTGGTGGTTTTTTAGCTAACTGCCATGTTGGGAGGTGAAGCCTGGTGGGAGGAGGTGGGTCACTGGGGGCGTGGCCTGGAGGGGTCTATCTCCCTCTCTGCTCCTGCTGCCCTGCCATGAGCTGTTTCTCCTCTGCCAGGCCACCCTGCCTTGGAGCCAGCTGACCATGGACTGAAACCTTTACAAATCGTGAGACAAAATGCCAAAATAAACCTCTCTTTAAGGTTGTGGATGTCAGGCATTGTGTTTCAGAGACAAGAAAATAACTAAGAAACGTGTCTTTTTAAAAAAAAAATTAAATTTGACTCCAGGGTCTATTTGTTGAGATAATTACTCTAAGAATTCTAGAACGTGTACAGATACCCGCCCCAAAGTGGGGGGATTAATCCTGTTAATTACATATAACCCTAATGACCTATCATCCAGCTACCTGGGGAATCTATATCCCAGAGATTTTTTTCCACAAGTCCACAGGGGGACACAGAGACAGTATCACTGTGGGGTGCTGTGTGTGGTGATGCAGAGTTGGAGGTCACCAGGCTGATCTCTTGCCTGTGGCAGGAGGAGACTCAGGCCCGGAGAAGCCCTCGCAGTGTCATGTCCTCATTCCATGCGTGTCCTTTCCTGACAGATGGCCTGTCTGACCTCCTCCTGTGCCAGCAGCTCAGGGTCACCTCTGCCGGGGCTGGGAGGGTCAGGTTGTGCCAGCACAGAGATGACCACTGTGAACTTGGCATCCTGCAGGAACATGTGTGCAGATTTGTGCATTTGTGAAACACTCTATATTCATTCATTCATTCATTTCTTTATTCAGAAAACAGAGTTATGGAACACAGCTGGTGCAAGGCTCTGGCGGCACAGTGGCCTCTGCCTTCCTGGTGCTCACAATCTAGTGGGGGAAACAGGTATTACACAAGTTGCTGTGTCATCACGGTTAACGATTCTGGGAGGAAAATAAATCACAGCACATTTATAAGAGAATGAAGGTAGGATCCAGTTTAAGGTTCATGGGGGTAGGTAGATAAAAGAAGCCCTCTTTGAAAAGGAAACAATTTAAATAAGAGCTGAAACCAGGTGTGGTGTCGCATGCGAGACTGAGGCAGCACTTGGGAGGCTGGGCAGGAGGATTGCTGTGAGTTTAAAACCAGCCTGGTATATATAGAGAGTTCAAGACCAGCTTAAAAAAAAAAAGAAAAAAAGAGTTGAATAGAGATGGGGCAGTGTGTTCCCGGCAGAGGTTAATGCGTGGGTTAGTGTCGCGAAGTGGACAAGAGCTTGTTCCCTTTAGAGAACCTCTCAGCCTGGCCCATGAGGCGTGCGAGCAGGAGCAAGCTGGGGACATGTGAGCCTACACTTGATAAGGTGACCAGGTAACTTATCATCCAGGCTGGCAACACTGGAGGGTGAGACGGGGGTCTACTAATAATGTTGGGGTAGCAGGTTACCCGTTTGTAGGTCGGGGTGGAGTTGAACTTCATTATCAAGGCTATGGCAAGTCGCTGCGGTCTCCAGAGAAGGGGGTGACCGAGCTTGCACCTGGGGGGGCGTGAGGGGGGCACGGCACTCAGAACTCCACACCCTTCTCACGTGCATGGAGGAGTCTCTTTATTAAAACTTCATATTTGTACACATTTGTGTATATAATGATGGCATTCCTCGTGGGGAGTTGGTACCTGTGCATAACATTCTTTTTATGTCCTCTTCCTTGCTCTCCTTCCCTTCCTCTGTTTCTTGGTCTCCTTCCCATTTGCAAAAAGATCTATGTCCCTGTTTCCTATTATTCATCTTCTATTTTGCTCTTTGATTTATTTATACTTTGGGTTTCTCATATAAGAGAAACTGTGCAATATTTAAGCTTGTGTTTCTGATTTATTTCGCTTAACACTGTGGTCTCGAGGTGCATGCATTTGCCAACAGATGCCTCAAGATTTTCTTTATGGCAGAATAGTACTCCACTGAGTATAAATGCCATGTTTTCCTTATTCGTTCATCTGTTGATGGACATATAGGCTGCTTCCAAGATTTAGCTATTGTGAATTGTGCTGCTATAAACATGGGTATGCTTGGATCACTGAAATATGATGACCTTAACTCTTTTGGGCGAACACCTGGAAGGGGAATAGCTGGGTTGAATGGGATTTCCAGTTTTAGTTTTCTGAGGAATCACCGCACTGATTTCCGTGGTATTTGCCCCAGTTGCCATTCCCACCAGCAGTGGAGAAGGGTTTCTTTCCCCCACAGCTTCGCCAGGGAGGAGATTCTTGAAGGAGGGTTGGGAAGTATTGGAAATCAGGGTGAGGGTGGCAGCCGGGAGCCTAGGAATGGCCTTGGCGGATCCACGAGATTGTTGGTGCGCTGGTTACTGTCCAGCGTGCCACTCGCTTCCTGCCTTGTTCCTGACAGTTGCCCCTCCCAGCAAGTGAACCTGCCTGGGCCGGATAGGAAGTGTCGGGCCGAGGCCTTTCCTATGACTGCTGCAGACTCAAGGGCTGGGGACTGACGTCCTTCACCACCAGCTACAGGCAGAGGAGGCTAGGACCCTGGACCCGCCCCCAGGCCCAGGAGATAAGGCGTGATTGGTGAAAGTCATGGCAGTTCAATCCCTTGGCCAATGACTGGCCTGTCTGGGGGGCAGGGGGGTGGAGAAGAGTGTTCAGGTCATTGATGTGCCAGGCGAAACTGCCGGGGGAGATTTCCTGAATAAAATGCTAACAACCATGACTGGAGAATTCCTTTTCTCCCTTCTCGCTACCCTCTTTGCCCTTCGTGAACTGAAGACATGATATTTGGTGGTGCAGCAGCCACTTTGTAACCAGAATGTATAAAGTTAGACTGCAAGGTTTACGGAGAAGGAAGGCAGAAAGAATCTGAGTTCTCCAGGTCCAGGCCCTGACTGGCTGCCTCTGTTTTCTCATTTGAAACAAATAACACGCCCTGGTTTAACTTGCTGTAGAAGGCATTTTGAGATGTGCACCAGATCACGAATCCCAGCCTGGCCCCTCTCCTAACAGGGTGAGCTTGGGTGAATTAACCTTGTTGATCTTGGCTTCATTGTCTGCACAATGGTGGAAATATGGCACTTGACTCTTAGGGTTGTTGGGAAGGGAATTAGATAATAAATGGAAATCACCAGATGTAAAGTAGGTGTTCAATAAAAGTCGCTGCTTTCCTTCCCTGGGACTTACACAGAGCTGCCCCTCAGCCCTGGCTGTCAAGCTGTATACGTCGTCGGTGTACCTGCCACCCTTCTTGCCAGGAGACAATTTGCATTATGGAACCTCGAGTTTTAAATTAAGTGTCAAATATAATTTGGCAATAGTAAGAATTAATTACATGTCTGCCCTTAGAAAAGCCAGGGAGCTCAGCTCCGAGTGTGACACTGGTATCACCTGCCCTCCCCCAAGGAATTTCCCTGAAGGGGACAAGATGGTGCTTCTCGAGATTGGTGTGAGTCCCAGCCTGGGCCCTTAGACGCTCCCTGAGGAGAGGCCACGGGGTGGGTGGAAGGCATGGAGAGGCAGATGTTTTCAAGCGGTGTCCCCTGTCCCAGCTTGCCCCGCCCTCCGGGGGGCTGCAGATACTCCTGCGGCTGATGTTGGGCCTTCTCCTCAGAGGAGATGGGAGCATTTCCAGCAGGGGTGGTGGGCCAGGGGGAGACTGGCAGGGCAGAAAGCAGGCAGCATCCTCGATGACAAACCAAGGACAAAAGCGCCACCTGGAGCATTCCTGGAGCGTCCTCCTGAGGGACCAGGGCGTGTTTTGTGCAGGGAGTGAGCAGCCGCATGTGAGCACAGGAACCCAACTCAGGTCACCAGCCCTCACCCCATCCCAGGCCTCCGAGCGCCCTCTCTGAGGAGTCTGGCTTTAATTTTCCTGTCCACACACAAAGCAGGAGGAAGAGGATGAGAAGGAGGAGAAGAATCGAGTTGGCGCTCTGATGCAGTGGCTGGGATCTGTCACTCAGCGTTGTGGCCGCTGACGACTCGGGCAGCTTCAGCTGTAAGCAGCCCGTGATTTATGGACAGTCAGCGAACTCCTGCAGCAGAAACCAGCCTGGAGATCAGAGCGGCAATAGGGCCCTTTTTTTGGCAGGAGACAGGGCCTGCATTTTTCTCATTCATGCCAAACTGCTTTGCACGGCAATTAGCTCTGTCCTCATTTAGTCTCCAGTCCCAAAGGGTAATGAAAGTCATATATCATCTTCAAGACTGCTAATTATTGAGCTCGCTTACAGGTAGGCTTTGTAACTGTGAGAAGGGCCTGTCGGCCCAATATTTATTACTCTTCCAATAAGTAAGCAAGGTGGGGGGGAGGGAGGGAGGGACCAAAAAGGAGGAGAAACAACTTTCTTGAAAGGCCGCTCAGCCCCAGCCCTGGGATCTCTGACATACCTTCTGCAAATGTGCTCATCAGAGGGGAAACATCTTTATTCCACGGAGCCATTTTTCATGCTGTAACGAACCTGTCTGTGCGAGCCGGAGTGGTAAGGAGAGAAGCCAGTGCAGGGAGCGGGCTGAAGGAGGGAAGGGGCCTGGGTGGGGGGACAGGGAGGAGGGCTGAGCAGAGAGAGAAGAAAGGATCTCCCACCCCAGCCAAGTCCTGAGGAGCAGCCCTCCCTCAGCTCCCGGCCTGCTGGGTGGGGACGGTGAGGGTGGCTCCCCCAGGACTCGGGACTGGAATCAGCTGTGTCTGCTGTGTCAGAGTGTGGGCTGTGCGAGGCTACCACTGAGCAGGGTTTGGTCTGGGCCCTTTGCCTTCCATTTGGTCATCTTGCCACCAAATGGATGTAGCATCTGGGTTCCAGTCTGTACCAGAAGATTTCTGTGGGTTTAGCTAACTAAGGAAAAGTTTGATTCTTATTTCCATTCAAATGGATTTAAAAATATACTTACTGTTAGGGGTAGTGGCGCATGCCACTACCTGGGAGGCTGAGGCAGGAGGATTGCTGCAAGTTCCAAGCCATCCTGAACTACATAGTGAGACCTTGTCTCAAAAAGAAAAAAATTACTGTTAGGCAGAGTAACCGATGGTTATTTTAAAGCACAGAGTGTAACAAAAGCAAGAGCTAAAGAGATACAAATATTTAGGTAGTGCTGGACGGTGTACTCACGGTACTCACTGTGTAACCTGTGCTCACCAGTATGCCTGGGAAGCCCCATTCTAGGTGTGAGGTGACAGCAGTGACCAAGTAGACAAGGTCCTCGCCCTCGTGGTGCTTCTAGTCCAGCGAGCCACTGCTGCTCACGAACTCTGGTTTATTTTCCATCTCAGTTTAGACAACAGTAGCAGCTGGCAGCCCTCACTCACACTGGGTGACGTGCGGTTCTCATGTCTAGGGTTCAGGGCACTGCAGTGACTCTGTGTGCGAGTTTCTTGCCGAATCCTTACAAGGCTACGACACTGCTGCCGTCCCTGTCTTACGGATGAGTTAAGTTCCCTGGCCAAGATCACACAGCTAGTTAGGATTTGGATCCCCGCTATCTGGCCCCAGAGTTCTGTTCTCCATACCCTGACACCATGTTTTCCCAAACCGATTCCAAATCATACAAATTTCTGGCTAAAGCTATTGATTGGTGGCTTGGTCTGTGTGGACAGCATACAACCGCATACACCCTCAGGGACAAATTCTTCTCCTCTGCCGCCAGCATTTCTCCTGCTCTGCGCCTGCCTGGATGGTGGGCTCATCCATCCAAACTAAATCTCGAGGAGGCTGCTAGGTTGCCGCGCAGACCCTATGATTAGCCCCTCCTGCTCTGGACTCCTTCCCTGGCTGTGGGAGTGACAGTGATGTGCTTGAGTCCTCCCTGCACTATTCATGACACCCTGGGGGAACCTTGTACAGGACCATGGCAGCCAGGCATTGGTGGTATCTGCCTATAATCCTGTAATCCCAGCGCTCTGGGAGGTTGAGACAGGAGGATCGTATGTGCCTGGGCAACTTAGTGAGACCCTGTCTTACGATAATAAAAATTTTTAAAAGGACTGGGCATGTAGCTTAGTGCAAAGGCCTTGGGTTCAATTTCCAGTATAGAAAAAGAGAGAGAGACCAAGGCAGGAATATGCACACTATGGAAAATGACCAACGCTACACCTCAGGTATGTGCGTGTTTGTTTTTGGACCTTTCTCAATCTGTGCACCACTAGGGAAAGCCAGGGAAGGAAGAAGGCAGAACATTGTGGTTCCTGGACCCTCCTGGTGATCTTGCTCCCTTAGAGGCCAGTGCAGGGAGCTCAGCGGGGGACAGAGCAAGTTCTAGACCTGGCTTCATGCCTGGGGGACCTGGACCTAAGCTCTTTGTCCTCATCTGCATCAGACACCCGATAGGTGCCACCATAGCCACAGGACTTTAGGAAGAGTCTAGGGCTACAAAATGAGGCTTAGCTGAATTTAATTCTGTGTTTGCTCAGATATAAGGCGGTTCCTCTACCCCACCATCCCCTGGGCCCGGGCTGCGGGTCTGTGTGTGAAACTCCTGGTGCTGTGTGACTCTGTGGCGGTAGACAGTGTGACCTTTGCTTCCTTCCGAGACTTCACACCTCAGAGACACACACACCTCAGCCAGGTCACAGGGCTTCTCTGAGCCTTGTGTCCTCTGCTGTGAGCTGAGGGTATCGGACGGTGCCTGCTCATGGCACCAACTGGCACTGAATCCTCCCCGCATTGTTTCTCTCTGTGAGGTGGGAAGTGCTCCGCCTTCCCTTCCTACCTGCCACCCCCACCTGCCAGATCTAGGCTCTGTGATGCTTTTTGCACCTTTGACTTCAGGTTCTTGAGAGCAGGTTGAGCAAACTGAACCCCAGCAGGGTGGGCACGAGGGCACCAGGATGCCCTAGGGAGTGCTCAGGTCTCCCACTGTGCGTCTGCCCAGCCCCTCCCCACAGAAAGGGCACAGCTGCTCTGAGCCCCCAACGAGCAGACCATTGGATCGTGTGATTGTGGCCTCGCATCTGTGCTCATCTCCTGGGCCTAGTTAAACACTCCCAGAAGGGAACTCTGGCTGTCCAGGCCGGGGACACGGGCCTAGCCCTGGCCCACTGACTGTGCTAAGAGGGTGAGGTACGGTGAGGGGTCTGGAGGGGCTGCTGCCCGCCCTTGTGCATGGTTAAAGTGCTGTCCAGAGGATGCCATGCTGAGCAGGCAGAGGATGGCCTGGACATGGGGTACTGCCGACATGCATGAGCCACACTGTAGGGGCCACTAGCTTCAGACATGGGTGATCCCACCCCACAGACATGTCTGAAGCAAGGGGACATTCCATTTGTGCGTTTATTGTTTTTGTGAACCAGAAATATCTATTGAGAGATTTGAGCACGGTTCTAAGTGGGCAGCTCCAGCCGAGATTGGGCCAATGTTCCTGTTGTGTAGATCTGGGGTGTCCCCCAAGAGCCTCACATGACAGGGAGATGGTTGGATCATGGGGACGCTGTACTTATTGGTGGATTCATCCACTGATGAGTTCAGCAGTTGAGTGGCCTTTGGCAGGCGGGGCCCTGTCGGAGGCAGGGTCACTGAGGGCACGCCCCCCTTCTGTGGCTGCTTCCTGAGCGCCTCGAGGTGAGCAGCTTTCCTTGCCTGGGCTCTTCCACCTTGCTGCTTCTGCTTGGAGCCAGCTGACTGTGGACTGGAACCTCTAAAACCTGTGAGTCCAAATAAACCTCTTTTCCTTCTAAATTGTAGGTGTTGGGTATTTTGTCCCAGTGAAGAGGAAAGTGACCAAAACCATTCCCCACTTAGGACAGGGCAGGCGGGGCAAGGCTGGAGCAGAGGGATCGCGTCTGAGCTGGGGGCCTAGACCTGCGTGATCATGGTGGGGCTCAAGTGCAGGTGAGGCTTGTACTGTTGGGTGCCGTCCTGTCCTGTTACTATGGAGAACTCTATTCATTTATTTATTTTTGTGGTACTGGGGGATTGAACCTTCACACTGAGCTATGTCCTCAGCCCATTGAATTTTTGGTAAGTTGCCCAGGCTGTACTCGAACTTGCTATCTTTCTGCCTCACCCTCCCAGATTATAGGTGCGCACCAGCACACCCAGCTTCCCATGGAGAACTCTTGAGCCATCGATTTCCCAACACTGGCATCAGCAAGTCACCTAGCGATGAACTAGTCTCTTTCCCAAGGGCCCCACTGGGTCAGTCGCGCTGAGCCTCGCCTTCCTTACCACGAACTCACTCCTTCCCCAGTCACACACCTGCTGCCAGCTGTGGCCTGGTGTCTTCTCTGTGCTCTGGATAAAGGGGACAGTAGGGACTGTGTGTGGAACAGAGGTGTTGATGGCCTCCTCTGGCTTCCTTGTGAATTGCTGTGGAGAGAAGGGGGTAGTAGACAGACCTCGCCAGGACGGTGGGATGAGGACCTGGGTGAGGGGCCCCATGGGCTGCGCCTTCCCGTGGGCACAGTTCTGCACCCTAAGGACTTCTTAGAGCTGCCTGGAGGGATGGAGTGCATTTCTGAGGCCAAAGCTGTTGCTACAGCCCTGCTTGAAAACACAACTGGGTCAGCTTTGGAAAATCCACCCACCCTACCTATGCCTACTACACGAAGGGAATGACGGAGGCTGCCAGTGCACTGGACTGGAAGAGATCCCCAAAGCCCAACATCCATTCAGTTTAGAGATCGTTTCTGTAGCAACCTTGCAATGCTGACTATCTGCAGCGATGGGGAGATCATTACCTTACAAAGGGCCGTTCCAGTTGCGCACGGTTGGATTTGTCAGGAAACTCTTCGGCTGTGATAAAGCTGCTTTCCTGTAAGGTCTGCTCTTTGGTGCTGGTTCTGCCCCCGGCGAATGGGGACCAGACAGATAGAAGGGCGCACACGCTGCTGAGTGTTGTGTGCCAAGCTGTGCCTGGGGCCGCCCAGCTGTTCGATAGAGAGCCAGCCTGTGCCAGCCATCTCTGCGCCGATGGATGTGGTCCTGCCCCTGTCCCTCCAAGGCTGGCATTCTCAAATGCATGGTACCTTTGCTGATGCCGGTTTCTTGGAATTCTTAAAGCGCTGTTTGAATGGGATGCTTTAGCCTCACCTCATTGCTGTTCACACTCATCTTAAGCTCGCAGTCAAATAAAAGCCCCCGGTCACCTTTCACTCTGCTGCGGCACCTGCTGTCTTCCACTTGTCCAAGAACGTTGTCATCAGACCAGGACTGCAATGAGGACAAACATCCAGAAGTTCATTTTTGGCCCCACATTGAGCTTCTGAGATCAAAGCTGCATCTGAGCTGGCCCAGTGGTGTGCACTTTCGGTTCCAGCAACTCAGGAAGCTGAAGCAGGAAGGTCATGTGAGCCTGGGCGTTTGAGGCCAGCCTAGGCTACATCCCAAGAGTCTCGAGAGTGGCGAGGGGAGTGGTATCTGAAGAATGGGATCTGTGGCCATGCCCAGGGTAGATGAGGGCTCAGTGTGAGTTCTGCCTTCCTGCTGGCCCAGCAGGGGCGACGGGCTGTATGGCTTCATTCGGAGGCTGGGAGGGCTGCCCCTCTCTCTGTACCTGTCCTCTTTTTGCCTGGGGGTGGCGACAAATCATAGAGACTGGGAAGTACCATTCACTCAGGCTCAGGACTCTGAGTCACTTGGCCTGATCTGGGAACAGTTTGATCCCTCAGACTGACTCCTTGGCAGGATGGTGAGGTCACAGGGGACACTTTGGGGAGGAGCAGATCGGAGAGCGCTGGCTGCAGCCCTCCTTGCCTCACTGAGGTCTTATTCATGTGCACTTACACAAAAAAGGGTAGGCTTTTTAAAATTGATTTTAGAGAAATTTTCCTAAACTGGATATGTCCCCTGGACAGCAGTCTGAGGACTCTGGGTTGCAAGAGACAGAGATAAAATTAAGCCTGTTTTAAGCCTGACAGTGCATGGGCTTGTCTGCTGGCAAGGAGCAGGCTTCAGGCTTGACTGGATACAAGGACCTGAAGATGTCACCTAGACTCGTCATCAGAGCCTTACAATACATAATCTAGTAGGAACAAAGAGCATCTTTCTTTTAGAATCAATATATAAAATTCCAGGGAAGAATTCTTATTGGCCTGACACGGGTCACATGACCACCCTGGGCCAATCATCTTAGGAAAATGGGATGATATGAATGATTGGTGGGTCGTATGTCCTTTCCAGTGGCCAGCTATCTCACAGGCATCTAAGGGCAAGAAGTGGAACAACCAGGTGGGAGGGAATAGGAACTGGCAAGCCAGGAATTGAAGCTATGCTGTCTGAATTGGATCTGCCTGATGTCTCACGCCTACCCTCCTGCTTCCTCATTCTTCTGCTCACCTTTGAACATCGAGAGAATCTGACTGGCGCAGGGACAGATGTTGAATCACTGCAGTCCTTCCCTTCATTAGGCCTAGTCCTAGGGGTCTAGTACTAGTTGCTCAGTACTAGAGAACTGTAAAAAAAAAAGCATGCCACTGTCCCTGGGCTCAACCCAGTTGCTCAGGCAAGGTGCTCTTCTGGGCTCAGCTGTGGGAGGAGGGCAAGGTCAGTGTGCTCCAGGGAGAATTGCAAAGCTTCCTGCAGATACTGGGAATGACGTTGGCCTTCCAGGTGGGCAGAAAGGAAGGGAGAGACGCTCTGGAGTGCAGAGCAGGTGTTGGTCAATACTGGCT